>CM038214.1:335149437-335450994 GCA_021442155.1 Cymbidium sinense | reverse complement strand
TTTTATTTTGATTAATTTATTTTTTATTTTAGGTTTAGGTTTTTATTTAATTTTATTTAATTATATTTTAGGTTTATTTTATTTTTTATTTTACGCTTTAGTTTTATTTTATTTAGATTTTTTTATTCATAATTTTATTTTATTTATTAGTTTAGTTTAGGTTTACATACATATATATCCCTATCCACGCCAATCATTCTAGTTTTAGGGATTTTTTTATTAATATTTTTATCTTAATTTCACGTGATTTGATATGCTATCCACGCCAATCATTCTGATAGCATTGTATTGATCGGTATTACTCACCACATAAGTGGAGCTCCTGCATAGAGAAAGTCAGTGGTGCTTTGACCACACCTCTCTACTCCATGCCCACCATCTCCAGTACAAGCTCCATCATCCACAGTTCCAATAGAAGCCATGAAGGCTGAATGTAGGAAAAGAGAGCCCCACTGGCGATCTGGCTACGGCCAAGAGATCCTATTCCTTCTACACCATCGACTGAGGCGAGGCTGAGCTCTCCTACTCAACCTCTTGCTTTAGTTGTGGTGAAAAGGGAGTGGCGACCATGGAGCATCGTAGTTGTTCCATCACCACCACCATAGTAGAGCATGGAGATAGCAACAACAAAGGGGGAAGGAGACAGTACCATTGTCCCCATGGCAGTAGATCCTCCTAGGAGTAGCACTCCTCCTGTGACAGATGATAGCCATGAGCATATTTCTATAGTGATGTAGCCGTCACAAGGTTAGCTCTCCAACATCAGAAGGGGTTAGATGTATTTCTATTCATGAGCATGATCCTACCACCAGTCAACCGTGTTCATTTATGCCCATGTAGTTGCTCCCTATATGCTATTATAACACAATATCTTATGGAAAAGAAGGAAATTCTAGGATACGACTCATCCTACCTGGAGAATAAGAAGGTCAGTTTTGATCATAATGAAGATGATCTATTGGAGGATTAAATAGGAGTACATATGGTTGACGCCAGGGGTTCCCCTCTTGAGATTAGCAGAGTTTGGAAGGTTCTGTGGCCGAGCAGGATGATACAACCTACTCGACCCAACACCTCCTTCAATAACTAAAATAAAAAAATGAATAAATTGATAGGATGAGAAAGAGGCTTGAAGACTTTCTAGTAGCATTTTGGCACTATAGAACCAAGCCCCAGTAATGCATCCTACTATTGCAGAGACCGGTCAGCCTGAGTTGTTGCATGTTGTGGATCAAGCCAAGACTTCACCGCTAGTAGAGCAGGGTAGCACTAGCTTGTATAGGAAGGTAGTGGACAGTACCTCCATACAAGAAAAGGACATTAAACTCATGGTTGAGCAGCAAGTGAGAGAACTGTTAGCACAAGCCCAAGGAGGATCATCGATTCCAAAGGGTAGACCCTACCCAGAGGAAATTGATTCCAAAGGGTAGACCCTACCTAGAGGTATCCTAAGGGTTTTGTGCCACCTTCTTTCAAGAGCTTTGATGGTAGTGGGAACCCACGACAGCACATAGTGCACTTCAGGGCCAACTATTGCAATGCTGGTGGTAGCGATTATTATTCCATCTTTTGACAAGCTTTGGCAAGCACAGCCTTTGATTGGTATGTTAAACCCTCTAACAATTCAGTGAAGACTTTTGCTAAGTTTGAGCAACTCTTCATTAAGAGGCTTGCTGGAGCTCAACAAAGGGTGATTGTAGGTGAACTTGTTGTGGCTTAACAACACCCCGATGAGTGCCTCATTGATTATATTCTCAGGTGAGTGCAATTAGAGTTTGAAATGTGAACCACAACTATCTGAACAGCATGCCATTGAAATTATGCTAAAGAATATTCATGTCCTGGTCTCCTTCATGCTTAAAGGTTTTACAATCAAGATATTTGAGAAGCTAATCAACAAGGGGGCTAGTCTACAAGGAGAGGCTAAATAATTATCTTTTCAAGATCAGTCAACAAAGCCAAAGCCAGAAAGCTTATGAGAAGAATCCGTGGGCGTAATAATGTTGGACAAGGGGAAGCAAGCGACCAAAGATCATCATGAGAGACCTCGTGCTCTAGCAGCCATCACATTCACCTCCTTTACCACCACCTAGGCCATCCTACCGGCTGCCACAGTAGCCTCCAAGGCCTTCACTGCCTCCTCCTCAGCCATACTCATAACAGTGGTACACATACCCACCGCCAGGTAGTTACCATCCACCTACTCTTTTGGATAAACTAAATAAACCTTATTCATTTAAGAGTTAGATAATCAAGAAAATCTTTAAGAATATCTTAAAGAGACCTAATTTTAAACTACCGTGAGCCTAGAAGCTAGAGAAAAGTGGGCAAGAGCAATGATCCTAATGTTTGCCCCTACCACTGCATATTAGGTTATGTTTTGGAAGATCATTTTATATTCAAGGACTGGCTTGAGAATAGCTACAAGATAGGTGCCATAGTTATCCCAAAAGAATATCTAGTGGACAACCATCCAATTTTGTTACGTCCTTGGAGATACACCTCGATTCCTCTCAAAACTAAAGAAGGTTGGGATATGTCCCCATCCCTAACCTCTAAAAAAGATTATTTCAAATATTAAGATACTTTCCTTGTAGTGGGTTGTCTAAACCTTTAACATCAAAAGGCTTGCAAGTTGCCAAAGACAACTTGAAGGTAGACCCAAGCACTAGTATCATACTTTGGATAGCCAAGTAGCGCAACCATTGATCGAGCCCAGTCTCCATTCCTACCACAAGAGATTACAAAAGTTAACCTCCATAGTAGTAAGGTTCTACCTCTTAGGGCAGTAACTCAAGATAAGGGGAAACAAGTCATTGGTTCTGATGATTGAGAAGCCCCTCACAAGATGCTCCACCCTTGGATATGCTTGTGGAGGATCTCCCAAAGTTGATTACAATGTCCGCCACCTAAGAAAGTTGCCAACTAAGTTAAGCATATATGATGCCCTTATCTTATCCAAAGAGATGAGGGAATCATTAATCAAGGCTCTTCTTGATCTACATGCTTAGCTTATCTACCATTAAAGAGGAGGCACATTATTCAAGAGAAGCCCAAGGAGTCACATTCACAGATGAAGACCTTCTTCTGGGGAATATGGAGCATAACTATCCCCACTACATTATAGTGGATATGGGCAAGTTTAGACTTTCGTGGTGCTTTGTTGATCCATGCATCTATGAACATTATGAGTCTAAAGACCCTTGCCTACTTGAGATTGACATCTACACTCAAGGAGATCGATATTGTTGAGAGGATTCAATGAATAGGCGAGGGCATTAGGTTCCATAGTATTACCTTTGGAAATAGTGATTGGAAGAGAAGCCAAATTTTATATAATTGATTCGAATACATTGTTCATTATTTTGCTCAGTAGGCCTTGGATAAACTAGAACAAGATGATTCAATCCTCCTTTCATCAGTGCATCAAGTTTGGAAGGGATGGAATTGAATACTGTATCAAAGGAGATGAAAAGTTATTTTTAGTTAGAGAGGTTGAGATATATGAGGATGCGACCTACTATCTTCCACAAAACACCTTTTCTCATGAACTTGGTCAAAATTCAAATACAAAAGATAAAGAAAAAGGAGAAAAAGAAAAAGAAAAAGAAAAAAGAAGTGAACAAGAAAAGTACATCAAAGAAGAAGTAGAGCCACATATCACATTCCACCCACAGTTCATTCCACCATACAGACATATGGGTAGAATGACCGACCTCCACTAGAACAAGGTAGACAAAGGCAATTCAAGGTGGAAGACCCCTAGTTGGCATCCAGCCGGGGGTTATGTTCTAGTAGGAGTATCCCTACTATTCATATAGGCTTGGAATCCTAGAGGATGAGTCTAATGTCATTAGCATACTAGCCAACCCCTCTCAGTGGGTTTCATTGGAGGTGACACTCGAGCCATACAATGATGAATATTAGGCCTCCAAGCATAGCATGAATGTATTTGAATCAAGTTTATGTGAAACTATCAGGCAACAGTTAGGAACCTTAGCTCTAACCTCATTTTCTCTCAAAAGTTTAGTAGTTAAGGAAGCCCCCCAGTCTTCCATGGATGTCAAGCCAAAGAGACTCCTTTTGGGATCATCATCCTCAAGTCCATAAGTTTATGTAGAACTTGAGGATAATTCATATAAAAATTAATAGAATTACCTTTTGATTGGTACTCTCCTTGTGTTCTTAATCTAGTAAAGAAAGGTTTGATTCCTTATACATGGTCCAAGCAAGTGTCGAGTACTTCAAGAAGTGGAACAATGAGGTAGGGATGCACAATCAAGATCGACTAGGATTCATATTGGTCTAGTCGATGACATGATTCGCTTAGTTGTTACCAATCATCCGGAATGATAGGTTCTTCTCAACCACACTAACTCTTATGAGGAAGTATGTTTAGAAACTTCAAATGATCCGATGATCTCCAAATCAAAGATGCACCACCAATTTGAAGAGGAAATCCATTCAACAATTGATAAGCTTAAAGAAATCAACCTTGGGATAGAAGAAAATCCACACCCGACATACATCAGTTCGTTGCTAAATGAAGAAGAAACCAATGACTTAGTTAGGCTATTAATTGAGTTTAAGACTACTTTGCATGGAGTTATGAAGATATTTTGGATTATCTCGATGTAGTCCACAAACTAGCAATTAACCCTAATGCTAACCTTATCAAGCAATCTCCTAGACATGCATTAGAAATCAAACAATAGGTCATTTTTGAAGTCAATAAATTGATTAATGTTGGTTTCATCGGGGAAGAAAATACCTACAGGTTAGCTGTCATGCCAATTAAGAAAAGAATGGCCAAATTTGCATGCATTGATTTTAGGGACTTAAATAAGGCATGTCCTAAGGATGAGTTTCCTCTTCCTATACTTAATGGTGGACATGCTCATCTCATGCGATTCTCCTTCATGGATGGGTCATGGCTACAACTAAATTAAGATGGCCCCAGGATGAAAGAAACACTTTTTCAAACCTTGATCATAATCTATTATTATAAGGTCATGCCTTTAGCCTTAAAATGATGGTGCTACATACCAATGGGCCATGACTATCTTCAATGAACTCATTCATCATCAAGTTGTGCTATGTTGATGATCTAGTAGTCAAAAGCAAAGAAAAAGAAGACCATCTCTTTGACTTGAGAGTAGTTTTCAAATGATTAAGATAATATAACCTAAAAATGAATCCCCAAAATGTGCATTCGGAGTAGCTTCAAGGAAGTTCCTTGGGTTTGTTGTCAATAATAGAGATAGATCCAAAAGATTAAAGCTATCTTAGAATTCCACCACCTAAAAGTTTAACTCAACTCGATCTTTCTAAGGGGTTGGTGTATCTAAGATGCTTTATCTCCAATCTATCGAGAAGATGCCATTTTCAGCACTTGTCAAAAGGATGCCAAGTTCAAGAATGATGATAAGTCGCATGCCTTTGAAGATATCAAACAATATTTGGTGAAGTCTTTATGTTCTAGCTATCCTGCAAGCCACTTATCATCTACACTATTGCATTGGATGACTCCTTGGCTCTTTGTTGGCCCAAGCCAATGATGAAAAGAGGAGAGTGCTCTCTACTACCTCCATCATCGATTCTAAAGTGAACTGCCCACCTATTGAGAAACATTGCCTAGCTCTTATCTTTGCATCCCAAAAGCTACGACACTGTATGCTTTCTCAAAAGGTGAACTTGATTTCAAGAATCAATCCACTAAGTATCTCATGACATTGACATTATGCATGGTTGGCACGTTGGTCCATGATTCTCTTAAAGTTTGATATTATATACCCCTATGTGAAAGGTCAGAAGATTTCTTAGCGACCACTTCCTGTTGATTCCCCACTTAGTGACGATCGCTCTGATGAACAAATCATGAACTTAGGGGAGATTGACAATCGCTATTGAGAGATGTATTTTGATGTTGTGGCTTCCTTTCACAAAAGAGAAGAACCACAATCTACTCTTCCAGGAAAGGCATGGGCAGGAATAATTCTCTTAACTCCAGACCGTGATGTGATGAGATTCTCATACTATCTCTCTAATCCCTACACCAACAATGAAGTCAAGTATGAGGCTTTGATTGCAGGTCTGGAGTTAGCCATTATAGTGTGTGTCAAGAGCATCAACATCTAATTCTTAGCTGGTTATCAACCAAATTATGGTCCTTCAAGGTTCTAAAACCTAAGCATACAACCATGAGTATATCATGAAGATGTTGGCCCAAATCTCTGAGGTCACCATCTACAAGGTCCCTCGAGGAGAGAACACAATAGTAGATGCTTTGGCCAAACTTGCCAAAGAATTGGCATGTCCGGAAGATGAGTTCATTCCAATAAAGGTCCAAAATAGATAAATCTTATCATTTATTGATGTTGAACTCCTCGAGAGACTTTCTCTAAAAGGGGAGGTTTCCTTTGTCAACATAGGCGAGGAGTTTAATTGGAGGCAACTGTTCAAATATTATTTGAACACCGACAGACTACCTCAAGAGAAATCACAAGCCCATCAGATAAAGCAAAAAGCTCTCTCCTATGCTCTCATGGATGGCACCTTGTACTAACAGTCTTTTAATCAAATGTAGTTACGTTCTTTAGATAAACATGAAGCCCATAGGATCGCGGATTGAGGTACATCTATGCGAGTGCATCAATTCTTCAAAGATGAAAGCAAAGATCAAGACTAGGATACTACTTTGATGATTCTGACTACATGAATGTGGATAAGATTCCATCAATGTTAGGTACACAGTCTGGTCTTACATCAACCACCCAACATTCAACATCCTATATTGGCCTCATGGCCATTTGAGTGTTGGGGTACCGACATAGTGGGTCCGATCGATCCTCCTTCTTCTAAGGGTCATCGATTCATCTTAGCTGCCACAGACTACTTTTGCAATTGGGCGAAGGCAATCCCACTCAGAGAGGTCACAGCTCAAGCATTTGCTCTAGTTTTTTAGGAACCATATCATATATAGGTTCGGGGTGCCTCAACAATTATATCCAATAATGATAATTCGAGCACCAAGATTAACATCTTGCTAGAGATAAAGATAGGTTGGTGATACTCCACCATCTTCTATCCAAGGGCAAATGGCCTAGAAGCATTCAATAAACTCTCATCCAGATACTAAAGAAGAAACTCGACAACAAAATAGTGGCATGAGTGTTGGTTGAAGCCTTATGGGCCTACCGCACCACATATAGAACTCCAACTCAATCTACCTCATTCTCCTTAGTGTATGAGTCTAAAGCCATTCTACCATTAGAAGTTCAATTCTCGATACTAAGGATAGCAATGGCAAAAATCACTACAAAGAAATGCAAAGGGTTAGAAGAGCTCGATGGTTTGGAGGAGAGATGCCTACGGGTGTGCTATAACCTCGAGTTATACAAATCCAAAATAATTCAAGCTCACAACAAGCTAGTCTGCCCTAGAGCTTTTCAAGTAGGAGAGTTTGTCCTAGTTTTAAGGAGACCAAATTTTGCCCGTCGAAAGATGGGAGGCAAGTTTGAACCCACTTGGGAAGGCCCTTTTATCATAGAAAAGGCCTACCAAGGATGATCTTATCGCTTATTGATTGTAAAGGGGAACACCCAATGCTTCCAATTAATGGGCTCTATTTGAAAAATATTACCCATTAAAACATGTTTGAAAACAATTATCATCAAAAGAACAAAATTTCATTCCAATTCATCAAAATCTTCCTTCTTTCAAGCATTATTTGCTTGTTTTGTGAATCTACACCATATTTAGGATAGTGTAAGAGAACCCAAGTGACATTCTATCCCTCTTCACAACATGAACACAATCAAACATTCCCCCAATGCTACTAATAGGTGTGAGAGAACCCAAGAGGCATCCTATTTCACTAGCACAACTAAGTTAGGTGTAAGAGAACACAAGCAGCATCCTTTCTTGGTGGGATCACAACGCCATTCATGGCACCATTTCATCAATTCTCCATGTTTTAGGATAGGTATAAAGAACGGAGGCATCCTTTTCCTTCTAACACAAACACAAACACAAATCTTTTATCTTGAGCTAATTTATTGTGGGAGGTAGCCCCCTGTGACACTCACTCATTAGCTACTCTAAGTTGGGATAACATGCTACCTTGTTAGTATGTCACCCTAGTAGTCACTTATCCAACAGATGTCAATCCTCGTGCTTTCTTCTAGACTTGACCATTGCAAACCAATGAGCACCTTATTAGTTTGGTAGACCTCACTTAGAAGTACTACCTCATGTTGATTTTGTTTAAGAAGATGTGAGTCCGTGCTTTCTTCTTCTTGAATTAACCATCATGCACCCACTAGTTATATGAGGTTTAGGATAAGTCCCCTAGAGGCTCTTTCCTCTTGACTACTCTTGAGTTGATATAAGTCCCAGTGGCATTCACTCAAGAAGCCTTATGGATAGCACTGCCGAGTAAGACAAACTATCCCAACAACCTACTATAGGAGGATGTGAGTCCCCATGCTTTCTTCCTAGAATTGTTGCAACCGACTAACACCTTAGGTTGGTTGATGTTCGCTATCAAAGACTCACCCATTGGATACACCACTCTTGGCATGTAAGTCCCACACTTTCTCCTTGAGTTGCCAAATACCTACATATATTATCTTCTCTGTTTTGGATCAAGCCCTTAGTGGCCTCTCCCTAAGGGCACTCAAAGGGATCATGTCCCTCACCCCATTTAAACACTACTTACTCTTAGATTGGAATGTCCCCCCTTTCCTTGTAATCACCCCTGGTTGGAGAATTTGTTCAAATGATAATGATTCTCCTTTAGAAGATATAAGCTCTTTAGATGATCCCTCAAACCAATAGGGTCCACGATCAAAAAAACAAATAAACAAAAATCATTCGCTATGGATTAGAATTCAAGCCCCTATGTTTCAAGCATCCCATCTTGAGTAGAACTCCCCTATAAGAATTGCACTATGCTTGATGAGATAAGTCCCCTGGTTAGTTCTCTCTCCAAGCACCCTTAGATGGTAATCTATTTTCCACATGGTTGCCCCGCATCATTCCGCTTTGAAGATGTAATCTACTATACATTCTTTCTAGCATGATTTATAAAACCCATGGACACCCTAGTTGGGTGACATGTTGCCTCCCAATGTGTCACCCTAGTGGTTCCTTTTTTTGGAAGATGTGAGTCCCATTCTTTCTTCTTAACTTAACCATTGCAAACCAAAAGACACCCTTTGTTGGATAGTCCCTCTGGTTGGTAGCTACCCTTTTGGATTGGTAAATCTAATTAGACCAAGGCCAACATGACCTACTCAGTCCATCCCGATGGGATCCATCAAAAATACTAAAAATGAAATTAACTTTGACTATCTTTGAGTTGATTTAAGTCCAGAGGTATTCACTCAAAGTCCCTAAAGTTGGGTTCAATTTGTTGCACAACCAACCAGTCACCCTAGTGGATCTTATTTTTGGATGAGTCCCCATTTTCTTCTTAACTTGACCATTGCAAACCAAAGGCAACCTTTGTTGGATAGTCCTACCATGTGGTTGGTAGACAAATTTAAAAAATCTAAATTAAACCAAGCCAACACGACCCTACTCAGTGAGTCCATCAAACCATGGGATCCATCAAAATAACTAAAATAAATTAACTTACTATCTTTGTCTGATTTAAGTTCCCAAATATTCACTCAATAGTCAACCTAAAGTTATTTCATTTTGCTTCTCCAATGGATCAAAATGGATCCTCACTTTAGAGGATGTAAATTATGCTTTCTTCCTAGTGACTTAACTGCAACTAAACCTTTGGTTGGTAGACTACCCTTTGGATTGGTAAATCTAATAGATTAAAATCCCCTACTATCCATAAATATATAATCTAAAATCCATAAAAAAATAAAATTAAAATCTAAAATAAACCTCCTAAAAATAAATAATAAACAAAACAAATCCAAGCAAACAATAAAATAATAAACAATCAATCAATAAATAAACCTGCTTCCTAAATAAAAATCTCTAAACCTAAATAATAATAACTAATTTAACTCTAGCTAGAATACATATCCCTAGAAAATTTAATAAAAATAAAACCATGACTAACTTGCTAATAATACCTCATCCCTTAAACCAAATCATAAATAAAAAATAACAAACTCTAAAATAAAAATAAATCAAACCCTCATAAACTAAAATAAATAAAATAAAAATAAAACTAAATAAAACCTAAACCAAAATAAACCTAAAATAAATAAAAAAAATAAAACTTAAACCCTAAACTAAAAAAAAACTTAACCTAAAATAAAATAAATAAACCTAAACCTAAACTAAAATAAAGAACCTAAACCCACCCTAAACCAACTAAACCTAAACCTAAACCAAATAAAAAACAAAATAAACTAAAAATAAACCTAAACAAAAAAATAAACCTAAAATAAACTAAACTAAACCCCTAACCTTAAACCTAAAATAAAAAAAATAAAAAATAAAAACCTAACCCTAAAAAAAATAAAATAAAATAAAACTCAACTAAAAATAAACCTAAACCAAACCTAAAATAAACTAAAATAAAAAATAAAATAAAATAAATAAACCTAAATAAAATAAACAAAAAAATAAACCTAAATAAAATAAAAATAAATAAACTAAAATAAATAAAAAAATTAATTAAATTAAACCTAAACTAAACTAAAAAATAAACCTAAAAATAAAACCTAAATAAAATAAACCCAAATGTAAAATAAAAATAAAATAAACCTAAAATGTAATAAAATAAAACTAAATAAAACCTAAACTAAAATATATAAAATTAAATCTAAAAAATAAAAATAAAATGTAAACCCTAAACAAAAAAAAACCTAAACCTAAATAAACAAAATAAAATAAACCAGACCTAAACTAAAATAAACTAAACTAAAATAAATAAACCAAACCAAAACCAAAATAAACTAAACCTAAACTCTAAACAAAATAAAATAAAATAAACTAAAAATAAACCTAAACCTAAAAAAAAAATAAAACCTAAAATAAACCTAAAAGAAAACCTAAATCCTAAACCTAAAAAAAAAAAATAAAATAAAACCTAAACAAACCCAAAATAAAATAAAACTAAACCTAAAAAATAAAATAAAATAAAACTAAACTTAAAAAATAATCATAAACCTAAACCTAAACCTAAAATAAACTATAAAAAAACCAAAACTAAAGAAAATAAAACTAAAATAGATAAACTAATCTAAATAAAATAAAAAATAAACCTAAATAAAAAAGCTAAAAATAAATAAATAAACTAAATAAACTAACCTCTTTTTAATTTAAAAAAAACTCTAAACCCTAAACCTTAAACCCTAAATAATAAACCCTAAATCCTAAACCCCAAACCCTCAACCCTAGACCATAAAACTAACCTTAAACCCTACACCTTAAACCTACAACCCTAAACCTACAACCCTAAATCTAAACCCTAAACCCTAAATCCTAAAACCCTAAACCCTAAAATTAACCCTAACCCTAAACCCTAAACACTAAACCTTAAACTCTAAACTCTAAACTAACCCAAAACCCTAAGCCCTAAACACAAAAAACCTTAAACCATAAAGACTAAACCATAAACCCCTAAACTTAAACCTAAACTAACCCTAAACCCTAAATGTTAAAACCCCAAAGCTCTAAATACTATACCTTAAACCCTAAACCCTAAACCCTAAACCCTAATCAAACCTAAATCCTAAAACCCTAAACCCTAAACCCGAAACCATAAACCCTAAACCCTAAACCTAAATCAGAACCTTAAAACCTAAAAAACATAAACTAAACTAAATAAAACCTAAAAATAACTAAATAAAAAAGAGAAAAAAATAAAATAAATTAAAACTAAAATAAAACCTAAACAAAACCAAAAATAAAAAAAAAAACTAAAATAAAATAAATAAAAACCTAAACTAAACTAAAAAAATAAATTAAACCTAAATAAAATAAAAACTAAACTTAAAATAAAAATAAAATAAACCTAAAATAAAATAAAATAAAACTAAATAAAACCTAAATAAACATGAAATTAAATAAAAAATAAAACCTAAATCATAAACTAAAAAAACTAAACCTTAAATAAAAATAAAATAAACAAAATAAAATAAACCTAAACCTAAACTAAAATAAATAAAACCTAAACCTAAACCT
Source organism: Cymbidium sinense (assembly GCA_021442155.1). NCBI lineage: Eukaryota > Viridiplantae > Streptophyta > Magnoliopsida > Asparagales > Orchidaceae > Cymbidium > Cymbidium sinense. Next base: position 335,438,835 of record CM038214.1, on the reverse strand, counting down.
AAAATAAACTAAAGCTAAACTAAATAAAATAAAATAGACTAAAAGTAAACCAACACCTAAACTAAAAAATAAAACCTAAAAATAAACCTAAAATAAAACCTAAAACCTAAACTTAAAAAATAAAATATAAAAACCTAAACCTAAACCTAAAAAAAAAAATAAAACCTAAACCTAAAAAATAAAATAAAATAGACTCAACTAAAAAATAAACCTAAACCTAAACCTAAAAAAAAACTAAAATAAATAAAAATAAAATAAATAAACCTAAAATAAATAAACTAAACTAAAAAAATAAAAATAAACATAAATAAAATAAAAATGAAGTAAACTAAAATAAATAAAATAAACTAAATATACTAAATAATCCTAAACCTGCTTAATTAAAAAACCTTAAACACTAAATCCTAACCCTAAGCCCTAAACCCTAAACCCTAAACCCTAAACCCAACCCTAAACCTAAACCCTAAACCCTAAAACCCTAAACCCTAATCTAACCCAAACCCTAAAAGCATAAATCAGAAACCCTAAACCATAAACCCTAAACCCTAAACCTAAAACCTAAACCTAAACCCTAAACCCTAACCCTAAAACCTAAACCCCAAACCCTAAACCTAAACCTAAAGTAACTAAATAAATTAAAAAATAAACCTAAACCTTAAAATAAAATAAACCTAAACCATAAGAATGGTAGAACCTTGACGTGGAACATCACCGCCAACCGTGCTCAAAGAGTGGAGGCTAAGGCGGTGGCATTATGGTTGTGGGGGATGGAGGTGGTGGTCGTGGAGGTGCTGGTGTGGTATGAGGAGTGATGGAGGTTACAACTGGTGGTGGCGGAGGAGAGAAGGGCATATGATGGTCGATCACGCTACTCGAGAGGCCGGGTGGTTCTGATGGAAACTAAAGAAACTGAAGAATGACCAATTTGATTTGCTGCTTATGGAATTGTGTCTTTACATTAGGGATGATTCTAGTTATCTAAGGTTTTTACTTTGCTCTATGCATGCTCATTTTTTATCTATGTCATCGCCTGTGTCTTAGAAAACTTGGTGTGTTACTTAATTGATGAAATCGAAAAGAAGAAATGTTGAAACTAAATTTATTCTCTATTAAAAAAAAACCAAAACCCTAAACTCTAAACCAAACTGAACTAAACTAAAAAAAACCTAAACTTAAAATAAAATAAAATAAACTAAACCTACACTAAAATAATAAACAAAATAAATAAAACCTAAACTTAAACCTAAAATAAATTATACCTAAACATAAACCTAAACCATAACCTAAACTAAATAAAATAAAATAAACTAAAAATAAACCTAAACCTAAACTAAAATAAACCTAAAATAAACCTAAAATAAAACCTAAAACCTAAACTAAAAATAAAATAAAACTAAATTTAAAAATAAAAAATAAACTAAACATAAAAAATACAATAAAAATAAAACAAAACTAAAAATAAACATAAACGTAAACCTAAACCCGAAAAAAATAAACTAAAATAAAAAAACCTAAACTAAAATAAATAAACTAAACTAAATAAAAAATAAAAAAAACCTAAATAAAAAATAAAAAATAAAGTAAAATAAAGTAAGTAAACTAAATAAACTAAACCCACCGATTTCTATTAAAAAACCCTAAACCCTAAATCCTAAACCCTAAACTAAACCCTAAATCCTAAACCCTAAACCAAACCCTAAACCCTAAACCTACATTAAACCTAACCCAAAACCCCAAACCCTAAACCTAAACAATAAAAAAACCCTAACCCTAACCCCTAAACCCTAAACACTAAACCCTAACCCTAAACCTAAACCCTAAATCCTAAACCTAAACCCTAAACTAAAACCCTAACCCCAACCCCAAAACCCTAAACCCTAAACCTCAAACCCTAAACCTAAACCTAAAGTAACTAAATAAATTAAAAAATAAACCTAAACCCTAAAATCTAATAAACCCAAACCTAAACCTAAACCCTAAGAATGGGAAGAACCTTCACGGGAATGTCACCATTAACCAGGCTCAGTCTAGATCTAGCAGTGGAGGCGAAGGCGGAGGTGGTGGTTATCGCAGTGGTGGTGGGTGACCTGGAGGTGTTGGTGGATGGAGGTGGTCAATCGTGGTGGTTATGTAGGGGAGCTGGAGGTGACAGCCATGGTGGTGGTGGAGGAAGAGATCGGGGATATGATGATCGATCCTACTACTCAAGAGGCTGGGGTGTTTCTGATGGGAACTAGAGAAACTGAAGAACGGTTGATCTGATCTACTGCTTATGCAACTATGTCTTTACAATAGAGACGATTCTAGTTATCTAGGCCTTTTGATTTTATCTATGTGTGCTCATTTTTTATCTATGTCATCACTTGTGTCTAAGAAAACTTAGTTTGATACTTGGTTGATGAAATAAAAAAGAAGAAATGTTAAATCTAAATTTATTCTATTTAAAAAAAAAACCAGAAACCCAAAACTCTAAACTAAAACTTGAACCTTAAATCCTGAAACAAAAAAATAAAAAAATAAATAAAATAAAAAAGCCCTAACCCTAAACCCTAACACTAACCCTACACCCTAAACCCTAAACCCTAAACCCTAAAACTCTAAACCCCAAAAACCCAAAACCTAAACCTAAACCCTAAACCCTAAACCACAAAAACTCTAAACCCTAAACCTAAAACCTACGCCCTAAACACTAAACCCTAAAACCCAAACACTAAATCCTAATCCCTAAACCCTAAAAACCTAAAAAACCTAAACCTAAAAAAATAAACTAAAATAAAATTAAACTAAAAATAATAAACTAAACAAATAAAAAAATATAAAATAAATCTAGATAAAATAAAAATAAAATAAACTAAAATAAATAATGATAAACTAACTAAACTAAATAAACCTAAACCTACTGTTTACTTAATTTTGAAAACAAACCCTAAATACTATACCCTAAACCTTAAATGCTAAACACTAAAAGTAACCTTAAACCCTAAACCCAAAACCTACAACACTAAACCTATAACTGTAAACCCTAAACCCTAAACCCTAAAAAACCCTCAACCCTAAATCCTAAACCCTAAACCCTAAACCTTGAAAGCATAAACCCTGAACCCTGAACCCTAAACCCTAAACCCTAAACCCTAAATCTAAAAATAAAAAAATAAAACCTAAACCTAAAAAAGAAAATAAAAATAAAACTAAACTAAAAAAAAACTAAACCTAAACCTAAAAAATAAACTAATAAATAAACTAAACTAAATAAAAATAAAAATAAAAAAAATAAAATGAACTAAAATAAATAAAAAATAAACTAAATAATAAACTACCCGTTTACTTAATTTAAAAAATAAATAAAGAAATCAAACCCTAAACCTAAATCCCAAATAAACCCTAAACCCTAAACCCTAAACCCTAAACCGTTAAACCCTAAACCCTAAACCCTAAACCTTAAAATCTAGAACCCTAAACCCTAAACCTACTAAAACCCTAAATATTAGAAATCTAATAACTTAAATTTAAACAAAATAAAACATACAAATAAAATAAATAAATAAACCTAAACCTTAATGAAATAAAAAATAAAATAAAATTAAAACCTAAACCTCATCCTAAACCTAAAAATAAAATAAAATAAAAAATCAAAGCTAAACTAACATAAAATAAATAAAACCTAAACTAAACTTAAAAATAAAATAAACCTAAAAATAAAACCTAAATAAAACAAAATGAAATGTAAAATGAAAATAAAATAAACCTAAAATAAAATAAAATAAAACTAATAAAAAACCTAAACTAAATATAAAACCTAAAATAAATAAAAAATAAAATACAAACCATAAATTAAAACTAAAAACTAAACCTAAAATAAAAATAAAATAAACAAACTAAAATAAACTTAAACATAAACTAAAATAAACTAAAAAAGAAAATAAAACTTAGACCTAAACCTAAAATAAATGAAATTTAAACTAATTTTATCTACCACGAGCCTAACTTTTTTTGAACATACACATTTTGCATTTTATCTCTAAGAGTAAGGTAAGCACCACGAGCATCCTCATCTCTACAACACTTAACCTTAGTCTCTGCTTCTTTTATTGGCCAACATACGCCATAAATCATTCTGGTCTTACCACTATCTTATAAAATTTTCCCTTAAGTTTAAGCGATACTTTTCTATCACACAACAAGCCAGATGCATTCCTCCACTTCAACCATCCAACTTGAATTCTACTAATAACATCTCCATTTATTTCACCATCATTTTGAACAATAGAGCCTAAATATCTCACTCATTCTTTTAATGACTTGTTCACCTATCACACACACCACTATACTTCTACAACTAAAATTACACTTCATAAATAAACTAAACTAAAATAAAAATAAACCTAAATAAATTAAAAAAAATAAAATAAATAAAAAAATTAAACTAAATAAACCTAAGCCTGCGAGTTTACTTTATTAAAAAAATAATAATAATAAAACAAATAAATACCCTAAACAACCTAAACCTACAACCCTAAATAAACCCTAAACCATAAACCCTAAACGCTAAGCCATAAACACTAAAACCATAAACCCTAAACCCTAAACCCTAAAACCTATAACCATAAAACCCTAAACCCTAAACCCTAAAAACTAAAACCTAAACCTAAACTAAATAAAACTAAAAAAAAAATAAAATAATGAAAAAAATAAACCTAAATAAAATAAAAAAACCAAACTAAAACCTAAACCTAACCTAAACCTAAATGTAAAATAAAATAAAATAAAAATAAAATTAAACTAATAAATTAAATAAAAACCAAAACTAAGTTAAAAAATAAAATAAACCTACATAAAATAAAAACTAAATGTATAATAAAATTAAAATAAACATAAAATTAAAATTAGAATTGAAAACCTAAACCTAAAAAATAAACCCAAAATAAAACCTAAAATAAATAAAAAAATATAACCTAAACTCTAAACTAAAAAAAAACCTAAACCTAAATAAACAAAAAATAAAATCATCCTAAACCTAAACAAAAATAAACTAAACAAAAATAGATAAAACCTAAACTTAAACCTAAATTAAACTAATCATAAACCCTAAACTAAATAAAATAAAATAAACTTTAAAAAAAACTAAACCTAAACTAAAAAATAAGACTTAAAAATAAACCTAAAATAAAAACCTAAAACATAAACCTAAAGAAATAAAATAAAAACCTAAACGTAAACCTAAAAATAAAAAATAAAACCTAAACCTAAAAAATAAAATAATAATAAAACATAATAAACATAAACATAAACATAAACCTAAACATAAAAAATAAACCTAAATAAATAAAATAAAATAAACTAAAATAAATAAAATAAATAAATAAAATAAATAAACCTAAACCTACAATTTACTTAACTTTAAAAAAACCCTAAACCCTAAATCCTAAATCCTAAACCCTAAAACTAACCCAAAAACCAAAAGCCTAAACCCTCAACCCTAAACCATAAACCCTAAACCTTAAACCCTAAACTAACCCTAAAGCCTAAACCCTACACCCTAAACCCTAAACCCTAAACCCTAACCCTAAGCCAAAACCCTAAACCCTATAACCCTATACCCTAAAACACTATACCATAAACCTTAAAATAACCCTAAACCCTAAACCATAAACCTAAACACTAAAACTCTAAACCTTAAGCTAAATCCTAAACCCTAAACTAACCCTAAACCCTAAAAAACATAAAAAACTAAACTAAACTAAATAAACCTAGAAGATAAATAAAAAATCCTATAACTAAATATTATTAAAAATAAAATAAAATAAAATTCTAAACTAAAACCTAAACCTAAACCTAAAAATAAAATAAACCTATAATAAAATAATAAAAAAACTAAATAAAAACCTAAAACTTAAAAATAAACCAAAAAATTAAACCTAAAAATTAATAAAAAATAAAACCTAAATCTTAAACTAAAAATAAAAACCTAAACCTAAAATAAAAAATAAAATAAATAAAATAAAATATACTTAAACCTAAACTAAAATCAACTAAACTAAAATAAATAAAACCTAAATCTAAAACTAAACCTTACCAAATAAAATAAAATAAATTAAAAATAAACTGAAACCTAAACTAAAATAAACCTAAAAAAAACATAAAACCTAAACCTAAAAATAAAAAATAAAACCTAAGCCTAAAAAATAAAATAAAAATAAAATTCAACTAAAAACTAAACCTAAAGCTAAAAAATAAACTAAAATAAAAAACTTAAACTAAAATAAATAAAAATAAAAATAAACCTAAATAAAAAATATAAAATAAACTCAAATAAATAAAAAATAATCTAAAAAAAGTAAATAAACCTAAACCTACCGATTTATTTAATTTAAAAAAACAAAAATGCTACACCCTAAACCCTAAACCCTAAACCCTAAACCCTAAACAAAAACCCTAAACCCTAAACCATAAACCCTAAACCCTAAACCTTAAAACCCTAAAGCCTAAACCCTAAACCATAAACCCTAAACCCTAAACCCTAAACCTAAAACCTACAACTATAAATCATAAACCCAAACCTAAACCTTAAACCCTAGACTAACCCTATACCCTAAACTAACCCTAAACCCTAAGAATGGGAAGAACCTTGATGGCAACTTCATCGTTAACTAGGCTCAATCTAGTTCTAGGTGGAGAGAAGGTGAAGCGGTGGTTATCTTAGTGGTGGTGGGGGATCCGGAGGTACCGGGTGGATATGGAGGTGGTGAGAAGTGGTGGTTATGGAGGTGAGGAGCGAGGTTCCAATGGTTGTGGTGAGGGAGAGATCATGATATGATGGAGGATTACGCCGAGGCGGGGTGGTTCAAATGGGAACTGGATAAATTGAAGAATGACCGCTCTGTTCTGCTGCTTTTGGAATTGTGTCTTTATAGTAGAGATGGTTCTACTTATGTAGGGTTTTTAATTTGCTCTATGGGTGCTCATTTTTTATCTATCTCATTTCTTGTGTCTTAGAAAACTTAAGGTGCTACTTGGTTGATGAAATTAAAAGAAGAAATGTTGAATCTAAATTTGCTCTTTGTTAAAAAAAAAACTTTAAACCCTAAACCATAAACCCTAAAATTTAAACCCTAAACCTAAAGCCTAAAGCCTAAAGCCTAAAGCCTAAACCCTAAACCCTACAATCCCAAAACCTAAACACTAAACCCTAAACCCTAAACTAAACCCTAAACCCTAAACCTAAACCTAAACCCTAAACCCTAAACCTTAAACCCTAAACCCTAAACCCTAAATCATAAACCATAAAACTCTAAACCCTAAACCTTAAAACCTACAACCTTAAACCCTAAACCCTAAACCCTGATATTTAAACCCTAAACCCTGATATTTAAACCCTAAACTAACTTAAATCCTTAACCCTATACTAATCCTAAACCTAAACAGCCTAAACCTAACCCTAAACCCAATCGCTAAACTTTGAATAAAGATGTCATTAGAGTATATCTAAAGAATGACCTAATCCTAACATAGTTATGGTAGCTAAAGAAAATGTCTTCAAGAGACTTTCCCTAATGAGATTTGAATACCCTAAATAATAAATCATATTATAATACCATATATTAGAGTATAATGTAGCATCATATATTTGAGCATGCAATGAGGTTTTGGATGTTATAAGATGTTTTGAAATGTTTTAGTATATTATGGTATTATGCCCTATAGTCTATATTAATATAAATCATAAAAATATTGATTTAATAAATTAGATGATGAAATTTGTTAAATTTGAAGTGGGAATTAGGTTGTAGTACAAAAGATGTGCTGCACTACTTTAGTCTAAAAAGTAAGATTTTATGTACAAAATAAATATTATATGTTGTAGCATAGTATAGCATCATATATCATAATATATTATTCTGTGCATTTTAATTTCTTTCAGTATTTTACAATCATGTAATCGAGCTTACACTAGCATTATTTAAAAAAATGTTGATTTAGACTTTAAAATGGTGGAATTTGGACAAATTCATATTAGGCAGAGTATGGCATCATAATGTGTTATTTCAATTTAAAATATGTAAGTGATACAATTAAAATATATATTTTTTTGTTTAAACTAGATTTATGATTTTTTATCTTAAGCAAACCCTCATGATGTGATATGCAATGTAATATAATATAATATGTTATAGTATATTATAATATAGGATGTCATAACATAGTGTATATTATGCATTACAAACTTATTGTTTAGCATATTTTAGTTTGTTATAGTATGATGTAGTGGAGCTTTTACTAGTGTAATTCATAAAAATATTGATTTATAGGTTGAGATGATGGGATTTGGCCAAATTGAAGGTAAGCTTTAGAGAACATCATTGGGGGTGTGCTATGGTGTGTCATTTAATCAAAATAATGGAGTTTTGCATCCAAAATAAATGTTTATTTTTCAACCAAATTTTATAAATTTTTTGCTTAAAGTGATTCATTTTAAGATGCAATGTAAGATAATATATTATATGAAAGCATATTAAAATATAATGTACATAACAATATAACTTTAAATATATATGAATGTGGTTGTTTGTTACTAAATGTTATTATACATTTTAGTATGTTTTACTTTTGTTTTAATACATTGGGTCAAAACTCACAAAAATGTTAATTTGAAGGTTGAGATGGAAGAATTTGGCCAAATTCACGACACACACCAAGAAGCAACACCAAGATTATGCTATTTTGTACAATTTCTAATAAAAAATAATAATTTTACATCCAAAATGAACATTATTTATATTTTGAGAAAATTTTGTTATTTGTTCCTTTTAAGTGATTCTAATGAGGTGTAATGTTAGACAATATATTATATTATAGCAAATTATCATAACATCATATATTATAATATAATATAGTGTTATTACACTATAATATTTTTTAGCATGATATTGTATAGTTTGTTTGAGATTCATCAAAAATCCTAAAATGTTGATTACAATGTTAAGATGATGTAATTTGAATGAATACATTATTAGGCTTTTGGTTGAAGTAAAAGGTGTGCATAAGAGAAGAAATAAGATTTGATGAGAATTCCATGTTTACATGAGGGAGATCCGCTTGGGGATCACACATGCATTGGACATGACATGGGAGGGGTCTGTCGAGGTAAGAAGAAGAAAATTTGTTGGGATAAGTTTTGAATTTGATTTGATTATATGATTTGTGAAAAGCTAAGAATCTATAATCCACTAGGGATTAAGATCAAATTGACATTAATTTATTTTATTTAATTCATGTGAGGCATATCTCGGAGATATAGTCTTGATCGCTAGGGATGAGTATATGAACCTTCCACTGGGAAGTGTTTGTGCTATCCGCTAGGGATTGAGATTTGAGTTTGATTCCATAAATTTTTTTGGGATATAGACCGGAGTAAGAGTTTGGTTGGATTTTAAGGATTTAGACTACTAGGAGTTGGTTTAATTTTAGCTCCACTTGGGAGGTTAGTTTTGAATTGAATTTTTTGCTCAACTTGTTTACATGATTTGGGGCTCCATTAGACCCAAAGGATTTAACTCCACTAGAAAAAATTAATTGGGTTTAATTTAATGAGTTAATGTATGGACCATCGGTGCAATGAACTCATTGAGAGTGGGCTATATCGGCCTTGACATACCCCATGTTTACAAATCCAAAGGGATAGTCTACTAACTGCAGGGTAAAGCTATCCAACTTAAGGGGTTGCCTTTCAATGTGCAATGACTATGCTAGGAAGAAGGCATAGTAGACTTACAAATTCCAAAGTAAAGAACAACCAATGGGGTGACCTGTTGGATGCACAAATCAAAACTAGGGCAACTATTGAGTGAATGCCACTGAAGACTTTTGTCAACTCAAAAGTAGTCAAGATTATGTGATTTGATATTATTTATTTAGTTTAGTTTGATTTCAAATTATGGGCATATCCATTGGGGATGTGAGCTTGATCAAATTTGATAGATTTAATTTATAAACCATGTTAGTGTGTGATCGACCCACTAAGAAGGGGCTATATCGGACTTGTCTTATCTGGATTTACAACCAAATGAATAGTCTACTGTTGTGGGGTAGAGCTAGCCAACCCAAGGGGTTACCTTTAAGTGTGTAATAATGCTGAAGAAGGCATAGTAGACTTACATCTTCTAAAGGAACAACATGTGACTGTGGTAGCACAACGAATGGAAGCTAACTTAGGGGCGACTACTGAGTGAATGTCATTAGGGACTAATATAAACTAAAGAGTAGTCAGGCAACTTTTATTGTGAGTTTTCAAATTATCCAAAAGATAGGATGCCTGCTTGGAAAAAGGTACTGCTAAGGGTGTCCTCCTATTCGACAAGTGAATATATATTTTATTTATATGTTTGTGTGGACCCTTTTGGTGTGCGAGGGATCACACTAAGAATGGGCTATGTCGAGCATAACCTATCTCAAATATACTAGACCAAGGGAGAATCTACGCATCCATAAGATGGATAGGGATAAGGAAAGGAATTGTCCAATGAGAACCTAATGTCTAAGAAATGGGGTTTCGGACATGATCCATATATAATGCCCATAGGGAGGTGTCATAGGGGGGCATTATCTCGAGACCTAAATGAAAAGCATAGGGTGTACAAAGGGCAAACTCAATGAGAAAGTGTAGTAGACTTACAACTGCCATGAGTGGTATATCCTAAGGTGCGAGAACCGACCAACATAAAGTGTATCCATCACCATGAGCAGTGTCTCCATCAGCATAATGTGAACCAACCAACCTAAGGTGCCATTCGATGTGCAATGATCAATCTGGAAAGATAGCATGTAGGCTTACAATTTAAGTGGAAACATGATATTTGTTATCAAGGAAGGATTGGACCCAGATTGAAGCAAGAATATGAAGGAGCCATTAGGGGACTTATCTAAACCTTAAATATACTCAACCCAATCAGTGCACAATGGCTAATCCATGAAGAAAAAAAGACTCACATCCTCTTAAATGAAGTAACATGAGGTAGCTTACCTACCATGCATAAGGCTTACCAAACTAACAAGGTGCTCATCTATGCAAAGGTGGCCAAGTAAAGAAGAAAAGCATACAACTTACATCCTTGGAGCAAGAATACCATTGTGACACACTAGTAGGGGTAGCACATTAACGAAGAGTACCTACTAAGTGAGTGTCGGCATTATTTCAACTCATAGATCAAGATAAAATATATGTGTTTATTTTATATGTGTGTAATTAGTACGATGTCGATGAAGGATAGGACGTACTTAGGTTCCTTACAATAAACACATCATGGCGTGATTCACAAACAAGAATCTTTTAAGATGTATGAATTGAATCAAAATGGAATTTTCATTGATGATACTATTTACAAACATGGTTTATAAGATTTCTTTGGTAGAGCCTATTGATTAGAAGCATTGGGTGGTATCTCTATGATTAATAAGCAATAAGATATTCCTAGGTGTCCTTCATGCAAAATGGCCTTCCCAAGTGGGTTCAAACTTGCCTCAGATATGCTTCAGCAAATGCTCCAGAACTAAAAATAAGTCCTAATTGAAACACTCATAGACACAAACTTGTTGTGAGATTGAATCATTTTAGCTTTGATAACTTGATATTTGGCATGCTCACGTGCATCTCTCCTCCAAACCTTTGAGCTCTTCTAACTATAACTATCCCTTCAATGGCTACCTACAACTCATCCTGAGATGAGTTAAAATTTTAATGAGTTCAATACACTAAAAAAAGATTAAGTTGGAGTTCTATATGTTATGACTCAGCCCACAAGTATTCAAATAACAAGCCATGCCATTGTCATGTTGTTGTGGTGTCTCATTCAGATTTATAGAATTTTGTTAAGTCTGGTGTTTGTGGTTAGTAGTCGATGGTAGAATATCTCCAATCTATGTTGGCCCAAAGTTGTTGATCTAGTGAGAATCCCAAGATGTTGATGTTACGGATGCTCAAAGTAATGGCTAACTCTAGACTAGCAATCAAAGCCTCATATTGGCTTCTTTTTGGTGCAAAGATTAGACAGATGATATGAGAATCTCATCACATCATAGTTCAGAGTTAAGAGAACTATTCCTACCCTTGCTTTTTCTAGAATAATAGATTGTGGTTCTTCTCCTCTTTGAGATAAAGCCACACCATCAAAGTACATCTCCCAGCGGTGAATGCTACTATCCCCTAAGTTCATGATTTTTCATTAGAAATATCATCACTAAGCGAAGAGTCAGCTGGAAGTGGGTGTGCTACTAAGAAATCTGCTAGTGCTTATCATTTCACTACACGGAGGGGTGTGAAGGTAATGTCAAACTGCGAGAGGATCATGGACCATGGTGCCAACCATTTGGATAGCATCACTGTGACATGAGATATTGTATTAGATTGATCTTAGAGATTAAGTTCACCTTATGAGGAAACATGCAGTTCTATAGCTTTTGGGATGCAAAGATTAAACCTAGGCAATGCTTCTCAATGTGTAGATAATTAGCCTCTACAGGGATTAGATGACAGCTAAGGTAGTAGAGTGCATTTTCCTTCCCTTCATCATTGGCTTTGGCCAACAAAGCACCAAGTGAGTCATCTAACATAGCAGTGTAATGTATGAGCAGCTTGCCTAGGATAAGGGCGAAACTAGTGGAGTCATGTAATGCTTGATGTCAAGGCATGCTCACTTGTCATCCAACTTGAACTTGGCATCATTTTGACAAGTGAGAATGGATGACATCTTCGATAAGTTGGATATAAAGCATCTTAGAAATGCATACCACCCTTGGAGTAATTTGAGTTGAGTTAAATTTTAGGGTGGCATTTCTAATATCACCTTGATCTTCTTCATAGATTTGATTCCGTGTCGATAACAAACCCAAGGAATTTTCCTGAAGCTACTTCGAATGCACACTTCAGGGGGTTCATTTTGAGGTTATATTATATTAAATGTTCGAAAACTACTCTCAAGTCAAAGAGATGGACATTCTTTTCTCTACTTTTGACCACGAGATCATCGACATAACACTCAACTTGATGATGAATGAGTTTGTCAAAGACTCAGTCAAGCTCACGGTATGAGGCACTATCATTTCTAAGGTTGAAAGGCATGACCTTATAGCAATAGATTTTGATCGATGTTCTAAAAGCAATATTTCTTTCATCTTCAGAGGCCATCTTTATTTGGTTATATCTAGATAAGCCATCCATGAAAGAGAAGACTGCATGAGATGAGACAATGTTCACCATCAGCTTTGAGATTGGTAATGGAATTCATCTTTTGGACATGCCTTATTTAAATCTCTAAAATCGATGCATATGTGAATTTGGCCATTATTTTTCTTAACTGAGATGATGCTGGCTAACCAGGTAGGGTATTTTTCTTCCCGGATGAAGCCAACATCAATCAATTTCTTGACTTCATAAATGACTTGTTGTTCTATGTTTAATCACATGCATCTAGGAGCTTGCTTGATAGGGTTAGCAGTGGACTGTATTACTAGTTTATGGATCGCTACGTCAGGAGCCAATCCAAGCACCTCTTCACAACTCCATGCAAAGCAGTCCTTAAACTTAGTCAATAGCTTAACTAAGTCATTGGTTTCAATTTCATTCAATAAAGAACTGATGTATGTCAGGTGTGGATCTTCTTCAGTTCCTAAGTTGATTTCCTTGAGCTTGTCTATGGTTGACTTGATCTCTTCTTCAAACTCTGGTGGTGCATATTTGACTTCTAGATCATCTAAAGTATCTAAGCATAGCTCCTCATATGAGTTAATGTGATTTGAAAAGAACCTATCAGATTCCAAATGATTGGTAATGACTAAGCAGTAATCGTCATTGACTGGACCCACTGTACCGAATCCTAGTCGTGGTCTTGATTGAGAGCTTTTGCATTTGTTCTTCCATATTTTTTTGAAGTAGTCTAACTTGTGCTTTGACCAAATATGTGGGATTAACCCTTTCTTTGGTAAATTATGAACACAAGGCAAGTACCAATCAAAACATAATTATTATAAATCTTTATATGAATCATCCTCAAGTTCTACATCAACTTCTTGACTTAAGGATGATGCTCCTAGAAAGAACCTCTGAGTCTTCTCATCAGTGGATGACTTAGGTGCTTCCTTCACTACCAAACCCTTACTTTTTTGTAAAGAAAGTGGGGTTAGAGCTAAGGTTCCCAACTAATGCCTGACTTTCTCATATGCAGACTTGGATACATTTATGCTTTGCTTTGGAGCCCAGTCTTCATTATTATCTGGCACAAGTGTCACCTCCAAGGGAATCTACTATTGAGAAGAGCTTTCTGGTTAGCTAAGCATATAAGACTCATCTTATGAACTAGATTCTACGTATATATGGATAGTAGGTGTACTGTAGGACATATCTTCTGTTGGGTGGCCAATAAAAAGGTTTTCCACCCCTGGGACTACCTTTGAACTAGCCTCTTCCTATGCCTGGCAGAGGTTTGGTCGTCCTACCCATATGTTTGAATGGAGTAACAAACTATGAGTGGAATCTAATGTTAGGCTCCACTTCCTCCTCCAAGTCTATTTTCACCCCTTTTAATTTTTTGTTTTCATTTTCTCTTTTCTTTTATTTTCTTTAACTTTTTTTCTTTTTATTTTTATTTTTCTTTTATTTTTAAACTTTAGCAAAGTTCACGAGAATATACTTGTTGATTTTGAGAGAGGTAGTAAGTGCATCCTCATATACCTCGTGAACTATAAATGGCTTGAGATCTCCTTTGACACAAAGATGATCTCACATCTCATAACTTCATACACTCATGTAGAGGATGAAACTATGTTGTTCTCATGTATCCATCATCTCCCAAGCAAAGAATTGAAAGATGTATCCAAGTCTATAATGTGAAACCTAGCTTCAGTCTTCCAATCATCTATCTCCAGAGGCAACACTATGGAGCCTAAGACCTGTTGACCTCACTTTTGGAGTGCGGATTCAATCTTTCCATCTTAGACTTAGGAGTCTTATAGACACTAAGGCTTCCCTAGTCATAAGACACTTCTAACAATTAGGTAAACACTTAAGCCTAAAGACTTAGAAGGTTAACCATATGATTAGGTTATTCCTCAGGGATTATGATAATTCACCTACCCTACAACCCAAATCCAATCCATGTTCACCTTCTCAAACCAAACCTCAAGTTCAATTCAAACATCAAATTCAAATCCAAACCTAAATTCAAAAACTAGATGATTGAAGCCCATGATCAAATCCAAACTTGAAATCCTTCCTAAGCCAAATGATCAGTCCCATGGACTTAGCAAAATCTTAATCCAAATCAATCCAAAATCAATTGATTTCCTCATAATCAATTTGTTTCTTCAATCATCGTCCTAAATATAAATCAAATCTACATTCAAATGATCAAAACTAAATCAAATTAAATAAAAACCCTTCCTAAGCGGTATGACCTATCCAAATCATAATCCAAATTAAGTCAAACTCAGTTGATTTTCTCACAAATCAATCATATTTTCAATCATCTTCAAAAATTTAAATGAAATATACATTTTAATCATCAAAACTAAATCAAACCAAATCAAAATCCAAACCTAAGCCACATGACCCAACTGCATGGACTTAACTACCTTCATTCCAAAACCCTTCAATTGATTTTCTCATGTATCAATCATACCTTCAATAATATTAACAAATATAAATGAAATATATAATCATAAGCCAAACTAAACTTAACCTAAGTCAAACCCAACTTAACCCTTTTGACTTGAAATGTTCAAATGAACCAAAACCCATTTGAACCCAGTAAAATTGAATTTATATAGCAATCCCAAATCCATATATAAACTCAACTAAATCAAATTCAATCCAAAATCAAGACAACTAAACCCAATTGGTCCACTTGACCCATAGTGGCTAATTTGACCTATTTGAGCCAAGTTCTAATCCTACCCGAATTGGATTGAACCAAGCCAATCAAAACCTTCCATCATGATTGTTGATCACCCTAGGTTGATACAAATTAGGTCAAATCAAGTCAACTTGGTCATTTGACCAAGTCAACCCCTTAAACCATATGAACCCAAACTAGCCAAATTACAACCTAAGCCAAATCCCTTGAAACAATTGATTCATACCAAGTCAAAATCAATATTTGAATATGACTTGACCATCAATTAAGTCAAACCAAAACCCAATTGGCCTCTTGACCCAAGTTGACCCAAATTGATCTAAAACTAAATTTGGTCAAATCAAAATATAAACCAAATTGATTACAACCAATGCCTCAAGTTCATTCTAAATTGATTGTTGAACTTGACTAAAACCATGATTGGACCCAGTTGAACCCAATTGACCTACTTAGCCAAAATTGACCTAAAGGTTCAAGTTGGCTAAAATCAAACCAAATCCAAATTAATTGAAACTAAAGCCTAAAATCATCTTCAATTGATCAACTAAACTCAAACCAACACCCAACCTAAGCCAATTAACCAATTTAGTCAATTTGGTCAACTTAACCCATTTGACCCAAATGAATTCAAATAAGCCAAACCTAAACCAAACCAATTGAACAAAAAATATCTCAAATGATCATATGAACTTGGACCAACCCTTGATTTGAACCAATTTGAGCCATTATCAACTTGACCCAACCTAACCTAATTTGACCTAAATTCGTCAAATTGAGCCAAACCTAACCAAATCAACTCCAATTGACTTGAAATTTGGGCTAAACCCACTTTTGGCTCATTTCAAATCTGCCCAAATAAAATCCAATGCCAAATGATCATTCTATCCTTGGGTCAAGGGCATCATATAAGAGAAATCACCCATGTAAGTGCTCATTTCCATTCCTTGGCCACTTGGTACACTCCCAATGGTCCACAGGCACCAAAGACACTACCCAACCTGACCTAAGGGGTGGTTGGGTTGGCCATGACCCATGGGAGTTGAAATCACCTCACCCTCCCTATTGGAGCATTTGAAACCCATAGGACACCCATGATTCCTCCTTTGCGGCCACCTCCACACCTTAAACCAACCAAGCCGAGCCAACTCACCTCTTCCCCCACATGACTCCTTAAGATGGTCGACTAAGTAGAAGCCAAACCCGATCCTACCATCGATCAAGATGAATGGGGTATATAACCCCTCTTTTACCAAAAAACACACAAAAAATCATTCCTCGTGAGCCCTATTACCCAAGAATAGAGCCATTATTCATTCTGTTAAGCTTTAATTAGGCTTAATTAAATATTTTTAATGGCTGAAACTTCTAAAAATCATAAAATATCATAGAGAAATCAAACAAATGCAAATAAATACTCATTTAAAAGGTATTTTAGAGGAGAATTAATTAAAAATGATCATATAAGATTTTGAATAGTAATTAAATTTTAATTACAAAATTAATTAGCTTAATTATTTCTTAATTACTTGAGCAATTAATCCCAAATTTTGTGGGTTAATTTAATGGGATGACCTCTACCTCTCATGATTTTCTTTGGATTTATTGCTCACTTAATTAGGAAAATTGAATAATTAAATAATAAATACTCTTTTAAGTTAATTAATGATTAATTAATCCCATTAATAGTAACAAATTGATTAATTAAGTTCATTAATCATTGTTCACCAGTAAGTGACGTAAGGAATAGGGTTGGGACCCCTTTACCTAAGTTCATGTCACCCTTTTTTAAAATAAAATTAATTAAGATTTAACTAATTAATTAAACCACTTAATCAAATTAAAATCATAATCACATCAGACCTTAATTAATTAAATCATGGGGTACATCTTTAGGTGTTTAATAACTTGAAGGAGTTTAATAAAATTTTGGTTAGTCCATATGTGTGGGAAAACCATAAGAGTAATTAATTAAGTCCATTAATCTTATTAACTATTAATCAAGAGGCAATTGCATTAGGCTGCTTTTATTTCTTAGGATCATTACAAGTTTATTTTCTATGCATATCATGTTGGCTCATAATTATATAGTTAATTACTTTAACATGACATAAGTAAGGGTAATAAATTCATATAATTAAGGGTCCAACTTATTTAACCCATAAAACCAACTTAATTACATTTCCTTAAATTAAATCAAATCATTAATATGGGAATGGGCTTAAAACAACAAGTGATGATTTCTCTTCTCCTCTTTAAATCAAATAAAATCATAAACTTAATTAATAAAGAAGCTTTGGTTTGCTTTAAATAATCTTATTTGATTTGATTGTCCCTAAGAACTAGTTTGGTTGAATGAATCACATGCTTATATTTAATTATCCTCTTTCCAATCATGTTAAATTTGGTATGTAATTTGAATTCATGCATCCATCTTTTCAAAATCAAGTAAAATATAATGGATTTTCTTTTATGTGTTGATTTAATTTAATATATGCGTGGCTTTTATCACTATTAAATCCAAATGTATTTTTCAAAAGCTTATAAATGAATAATGATATGTGTTATGATGCTAGTTATAAATACATAAGAAATGCATGTGCTTATAACTTAAGTGTATGAAGGTTGATCTCTTTTTTCCTCTATTCATGGGTTGATTTATAGAAGATTGAATGGAAATGAGTATATAGTTTGGACACCCCCGGAACACAAAGCTTTAGCTAGCCCCAAGGAAATCATTTGATTACCTCACTTCCCTAGTTTAACAATGGCACGTACCCATTTGATTTCATTCTTATGTATTTCAACATTAAAATTTGGATAGAGCTTTAATAAATATATATAAATGATTCAATAAAAAATATACAATCTTTGCATGGTTTTCTTTCCCTTATTTATGCAGAGATGCATGTGTGTTCAAGAAAATAAGTATATAGTCTAGACATCCTAGGAATATGAGGCTTTAGTTAGCTCCAAGGAGGTCATTTGATTACCTTACTTTCCTGGTTTAACAATGACATGTACTTGCCTATATCTTTGTACATGTATATGTATATGTGATTAGTGAATGAGAACCCCATTTTATATTAAAATTGCATGCATTTATAATTGACTAAGTGGTTGAATTAATTAGCCATATGTTTTGGAGCTTACTTTCTATGTTCATGTATACGAATTTACATATGTTTGAATGCAAATGGGTATAAAGTCTAGACATCCCAAGAATATGAGGCTTTAGCTAGCTCCAAGGAGGTCATTTGATTACCTCACTTCCCTGGTTTAACAATGACACATGCTTATTTAATTTCATTCTTATGACTTTTTTATATAAGAATTTGGATAAAGTTTTGAATTAATATGTTTAAATAATTCAATCAAATAAAATATAAATTCTAAACATACACATACATTCATCATTTAAGTGTGCTAAAATATGTTGCATGTATAGATACACTTAGATTAAATCATATGCATGTTACATGTGATGGAAAAATGATTTAATATATGCCATGTGGTAGTAATTGAATTAAATTAATCTTAAGATGCCTTTCATTTTGAATAGGATTATTTAAAGTGAACCTAAACTTAGGATTAATTAAATCATTTAATAAGCCATTCAAAAAGAACTAAATACAATTAATATACTTTAGAAAGTGACTTAAGGTAGGGATGAAAGAGGGAAATCCTCTTTTCTTGTCTTTATAACACTTAGTTGTTAAGCATAATCAAATGAAGCAAAAGAAAACACAAATTAAAATTCTCATATAAATTAAACAACTTCAAGTGAAATCAACCTTTCATGTTAAATTGAATCCTTCTACACTTAGAAAATACAACACTAATGCCTAACAAGACTTATCACACAAGCCTTAATACACACATTAGAATTAAGTCACCACTTCTAGCTCTAAGTTAGGATGGTGTATGATGTGATGCATTTTTTTATGATGTATTATTTTAGATTGGATGTTAGGGTGTGTGCTTCGTAGACTAGATGATAGGCCAATATTAACTTAATCATCTTTTTCACAGGGGATTAAGCTTATGGGATGCTTAAAAATAAATGTGAATGCTCTTTTTGTAGGTTGCTTAAATCCTTAAGCATAATCCAAGTTAGGACAGGTGGGCTTAGTTACCCATGTGTAGGGTGCTAAGTCCAAATTATAAATACAATTGCTTGGGATTATATGTATATTTAGCTAACCTCTATTTTGTGTAGTTAGATTTACTTTTCCACATAAATGTAATTTTTCAATAGAATTAGGATTAGTGCTATGGGGATTAGGATGAGCGTGGCTAGAAGGCTTTATCCCTGGGTGCCCCAGATGTTGAAGCAAGAACCATCCAAATCAAAGAAGGAACCAAATCCATAAATGGAGATATGAAGAAAGAAGATGACCATAGCATTTAATACAATTATAATTATTCTTTCATATTCCAGGTTGTATAAGGGTAGAGCTCAGCTTCCTATCTTTTCTCTCTTCGGGTTGTATGGTGGTACCCGACCGCACCAGCCTTTTATTCTCTTATGATAGTTTATATAATTGTTTAATGTTATATTTACATTATGCATTAGGATGACATGCTTTTCATAGTTTCTTAAATGATTGATGCTTTAATGTGTGGCTTGGATAATTATTAGGCTCTTAGGATAAAAATAACTTTTCTACCCAACTAATCACTCATAACTAAATTTTAAACAACTCAAAACCTCATCATAAAGCCTAAGACATAAATAAGATAATTAAAAGATTTAGCAACCCCTTAGTTGTATGGTTGTATGTTTCACATCATACATGCATGCTTCTCTCTTGAACATGAAGGATCTCCATCCTTACACAATAAAGGAATGCTTGACCTATGAGGGCATCCCTTGTGGTGGAGAACACCTTCTTCTAGCTGATTTGACCCATATCCTATTTCATCATGCATTTAGGCATAAAAAATCCTAAAGCCTCTATCAAAATAATGTGTCTAAAATGAAATAAAATTTGAAAATATTTTGCATCTATAGATTAAGGGTCATATGCTTATACCACTCATGCTCTAGTCTCTTAGGGAGTGTGTTTAGGACTTTAGTCTCTTTCTAATTAAATAACTACCCTAGCTATCTTGCAATTCATAAGACTGATCTACATGGTTTTAAAATTATAGGAGGAGTTAGCTAGCGGCCACTCTAGGTGGTTATAAGTCCAGAAGTCAGACAATTTATTCTCCCTTGTGGAAGTAAACCCTTATGTCCCCTTGTCGCTTAGATTTAGGTTGTGCTTTAGCTCATACTAAAGCTCCCTATATTTAGGATCCGAGGTAGCTATTTCCTTCAGGCTATGAGCATAAATCCACACCTCTTAGGCATTCCCACAACCTTGTGTTGGTGGATTATAAGCCCTAGTAATCTAATTAAATTTCAACTCAAAACATATAAATCTTCTCAACTTCAAAATTATAAAGTCCAACCATACGATAGATTGTAAGGCTCACTAAGCTTTGTAGTATCATTAGCATTTCCTACTTATTTCATTTGGATTCTAAAAATAAGTCTTCTTCTTGAACTTTCCCAATTGATTTTCCAAATACAACAAATCTTTTAATAGTCTAACCTTGAAATCTTTGGAGATGATAATTGTCTACTTTAATCAAGAGTATTCTTAAGAAATTTCATTTCCTAAGATGTAATTTACTATGAAGGCTTACCTCCATAGGGAACTTAAGAACCTAGTTTAATATAAACCCTACTTTATTCATCCATGTAAAGTAGGGAAAAAATCTCAGGTACATTCAAAGATCCATCATGCCTTATGAGTCCTTATTATGTGATTAGGACCATTGTAGGGTGATGCCTCTATCTTTCCATATAGTACATTATACCTCAATGTTGTACCATCACCTCAAAAGTACCCTCCCTATGATCTGTGGTGTCCAATACATCCAAAATAATAAACACCACAAGGCCCTCTCACCTTGTTCATTGAATCCTTGTTAACATCATCCATTCTTTTTGGAGTTTGGAGATGTCAATCCTCAAGTAGGTAAGGGTTCTTAGACTCATAATGTTGACTGATATACTTGGGTTAACTAGAACTCTGGATAGCCTATATCTGCCAACATCCAATGTAATGTAAAGAGATGGTTGTGCTTGGTCATCCCTAGGAGTAAGTCCTCATCGCTGAATGTAACTAAATAAAAACCTAAACCTAAACAATAAAAAAACATAAAAATAATTTAAAAGAAAAACCTAAACCCTAAATTAAAAAAACCTAAACCTAAAATAAAAATAAAATAAACCTAAACCAACACTAAAATAAACTAAACTAAAATAAATAAAACCTAAACCTAAACCTAAACTAAATAAAATAAAATAAACTAAAATAAACTTAAACTTAAACTAGAAAACAAAACCTAAGAAAAAATGAATTCCTCTTAAGGAAAATGTTGTCTCTACCCATAAGCCGATTCATACTTATGTTCAAAAATCGACCTCAGATCCTAAGGATGGTTTGAAAGCTATTATTGATGTTGATTCCTTGATATCGTGGTTAATCTTGTGAACATTTTTCTTCTAATGTTGGTAGGGATTCCCAATATTCAAAATGGGAAGGATGATTTACTTATTCCTTCTTTGAATTTGAATAATTCTAATGTAGAGAATAATAAATCTATGTTATTAGAAGATGATTTAATTCTAATTATATTCTTGAATCTATGCTTTGATCGATGAAAATGAAGCTTTCTTTGAGGATTTAAATGATGTTGAGCATGCTAAAAACATTTTTGATCTAGATTTTACTACTTGTGCTTTAGTTGGTTCTAAATCATCACCATCTCTCATTTATAATCTTGATATTCATGTTAATCCTACTTTTCAACTAAATATGGATTTGGAAGAAGGTGAACTCCCTCCAACACTTGGAGATTTCTTTTAAATCTATGACCAATGTTACTAAATCTTACCTGGATGATGACTCTAGGGGAAAAGAAAATGTCCTCCAAACTTATCATGCTAAGAAGAAAAAATGTTAAAAATTTCCTTCAATTGTTTAGAAACACTAGAACAGCCTCTCACTCCTCTCTTAATTAACCTTTGCTTAACCCTTTTTATCTTCCTTATGTTTAATTTTCTTATTTTGAATGTTGAGGGATCAATACCCTCTCTATTCATCACATTATAAATCTTTGTTGCATTCATAATATTTCTCTTTTATTGTTCTAGAACCTCTTATTCATGCTAATAAAATTAACCATGTTGCTAGAATGATTTCAATAAATTCTTCTCTAATGTTAGTAATAAGATTTGGTGTTTTTGGAATAATTTCATTGAGGTCTCTATTCTTGATGAATTTCATCAAGTTATCAATGCTCGCATCTCTTATGGTGATTATTGTGTTTTGGGGTCTTTTATTTATGCATCTTGTTATTGATCTGGTAGAATCTTCTTTGGGATAATTTAAGGGATTTTACTACCTCTATCAACAAACCTTTTTTTTTTGGTGGTGATTCCAACACCATTTTATTCTCTTCTGAATGAAGTGGTGGTTGCTCTCCTAATTTTCATTCCATGGAAGATTTCTCCATTATGACTCTTGATTATAATTTGATTGATATTGGATTTAAGGGCTCTAATTATACTTAGTAAAACTTTAGACTTTGGCATGGTTTGGATTCTATTTAATACTCATTTGATTACTCAATGGCCAATTACTTTGACCATTTAACCAAAAAACCTTGTCGATCATGCTCCTCTTCTCGCTTCTATTAAAGATTATTCTAATAGACTAAAACCCCTCTCCTTTAGATTTCAAAATATGTGGATTCAGATATTAATTTTTTAAATGTGGCTAATAATTGAAAGGTCCTTTACATCCTCATAATTTGATTATGGGGACGAATAGACATTTGTTTAAACTTAAAAGACTTAAACAAAATTTGGGCTAGTGAAATAAGCATTCTTTTAAAAACCTTTTTGCTAATATTAAAGATATGGAAATATTGGTTTGTGATCTTGAAGCCTCTATTATGCCTGATCCTTCTAAGATTATAGACTTGACTGAGGTGAAAGATAAACTTGTTAGCTTCCAAAATATGAAAGAGACTTATTGGTGCAAAAAAGCTACTAGTAAACATATTATGGATGATGTCAGGAATACTATGTATTCCATGTTTTGGTTCACAAAAATAGAGCTTTAAATAATATTCAAAAAATAAAAAATGTCAATGGAGATTGGATTATGGCGAATAATGATATTAAGGAATCAGTTATTAATTACTTTAGAAATATGCTTAATAAGAATTGCTCTTATGAAGCTATTTTATAAACGGACTTGATTCCTTCTATTATTATTAATGATGATAATGATTTTCTTACCATTGTGCCTATGAAGATGAAATTTTCAAAGTTCTGAATGGCATGAACATATATTCTCTTGTAGGTCCGGAGGGTTTCATTGCTCAAATTTTTCAAAAATGTTGGTTTATCATTAAAAATGATTTAATTGATGTTGTTATTGATTTTTAATTATAATCTTTTTCTAAATATTGTTCTAGTACTTCTATTATTCTCATACCTAAGAAAGATAATCCACTATTAGAGTGATTTTAGACCTATTAGTCTTTGCACATTCTTCAATAAGTCGATTTCCAAAATTCTTGCCAACAGAATTAGTCCTTTACTCAATAGAATTATCTCTCTCAACCAAACTAGTTCTGTTAGAGGTAGATCCATTTCAGATAAGATTTTACTTGCCTAAGAATTAATTCATGATCTTGATGCCAATACTAGTGGTGGCAACATTCTTTTTAAGTTAGATATTATCAAAGCCTTTGAAAACATCTCTTGGGATCTCCTTTTCCATATTCTAAATTTATTTGGGTTTTCTAATAAATTTATTTTTCTTATTAAATATTATATTAATAATTTTTAGTTTTTGATTTTGCATAACGAGGGTGCCTTGGGTTTCTTTCCCTCTTCCCATGGCTTATGATAAGGGGATCCTTTATCTCCTATGTTACTTATTAGTTGTTGAGTACTTATCTAGGAGCATCAATCATTTATTCTTAAACAATCATAGTATGTACTACAAAACTCTTGGTGGTCTTCCTATTTCCCATTTAAGTTTTGGTGATGATTTCATTATTTTTATAATGCTTCTATTAATCATATCAAGCATCTCAAGTCTTTTAAATAAATTTATTAGAGAAAGTGGTTTCTTTATTAATGATACAAAAGTTATTTTGTCATTGTTAGTATCTCCAATAATAAATTAATCAAATCTTGTATTTCACTAATTTTAAACATCAACACTTACCTCTTAAGTACTTGATGTCTCCTTGAAAGGTTTGAAACATTCCCATCTCTTTGACGAGTTAATTCAACAAAATTCAAATAAAATTCATGTTTGGGAATTCCATTTACTTTCCTTTGGTGGTAGGCTCACTATCCTTAAAATCACTCTCAACTCAATGCCTCTTTATTTGATTCAAAATATTTTCCCCACTAATGCTACACTTATCAGAATTGATTGTTTGCTTAACAAATTATTTTGGGGCTCCAATAATTCTTCCAAAAGAATGCGTTAGACATCTTGGCATAAATGTTGTGGTCCTTTGGGAGAAGGTGCTCTTCGTTGCAAGCCTATTCATAAAGCTATCACTGCCTTCTCTCATAAGCTCTGGTGGAATTTTAGAAAGAATGATAGCCTTTGGGCTATGTTTATTATGGAAAAATATTGCCAAGGTAAACACCCCCTTAACTGTACTTATAAAGTTGGTCACTCTCTGATTTGGAAAAAGGCTTTGCTCCATTAAATGGGTTGCCAAATCATTAATATCTTGGGGTATTATCAAGTTCTTCCTTCTTTTGGCAAGATAATTGATTGGCAATGGTTCTATTGACACCCATTTATCTACCCACTCTACTCATATCAAAGTTAATTGTTTTGGCTTAATAACAATTGGAATGAAAGCAAACTTGGGAATTATATCCCTATTTCCCTTTTGACAACTTTAGAAATATCCCCATTTCTTCTAACAAACTGACCAAATTCTTTTAAGCTTTCTTATAATGGTGACTTTGTTCTTAAAGAGGTTTGGAAATTTATTAAAGATAAACAACCCCTCTAATGTTTTTATTAAACTTTGGAACAATATCAATCCCATTTATTATTCAATTTTAGCTTGGAGGATTTTGAATAAATTTAGTCCTATGGACTTTTGCTCTAGACTAAAGGGTTTTACTTACCTTCAAAGTACTATTATTGCTTTCCTAAAATATAAATTGTGTTTTGTCAATGGTGCAATTGCTTCTAAATTATGGTTTTGGTATGATGATTTATTTAATACCAATGATTTTAGGGTTCTCTTTCTTTATATCAACTTCTTGAAGTCTATTTCAAAAATAGTGAAAGGTCATATCAAAGTTTTAATTGATATTACCCTTATTTGATTCATCTAGATGGATAGAAATGATGCTTAATATCATGGTATTCCTATTAACCATAAAAGGATCCTGGGAAAAACTAAAATAAATTCATACTCTTTTTAATGACAATATTATTAGTAATATTCATTTTAAAGGTTATAAATTAGTGGCTAAAAAATTGGGTATCATTCTGTTTTGACTCTTATAAAAGTGCTAGATTATCCATTGGATCAAACCTAAAGACAATTTGATTAAAATGAATATTGATGGTTTTGTTGCTTCCCAATAAATATGGTTGTGGTGGTATCCTTAGGGATTCTAAAGGTACTATCATTTGTGCTTTTGCCTATCCTCTCAAAGCCCTGCTCTGTTATTAGCTTATGGTCAAGTTAATAAAGTTATTGAAATTTGTTTAAATAGAGGTTTCCTTAACATCTAGATTTTATTTAATGCTCTCTTTCTTCTTGACATGCTTAATTATAATAAAATGGGAATGCTACATTATTTTATCTTAGTCATACTAAAAATCGTCTTTCCCAAGTTTGTTTTAAAATTTCCCACATCCTTCATGAAGGTAATGTTTGTGTCGATTAGGCTAACTTGGTGCCAATTTAACTAAGTTCACTTTATTTGACAACCAAACTTTGGCTAAACTATTAAGTGGTTTAATTAATCTAGATAATACTAGATTGCCTTATCTTAGATTATAAACTCTTTAGTTTTTTTTCTGGTTTTGATGATCTTTGCTTTTGGTTGCCCTTGTTAAACCATCTTGGTTGTGATTATCTACTTATTTTCTCTCTTTGTCTTGTGCTTGGTTATGTTTTTAATCTATTACTTTGATTGGCCTTATTTACCACTATTATTATACTAGGTTCTTTTGGTTTTTCAACTTGGTGGCATTTGTCAGCTAGGTGTTTACCATAATTTTCCCTTGGCTACTTTTTTATATCCTCCTTTTGGGTTGTATTATCGCAATGTAGGTTTTTCTTTCTGTATGGATTTTGCCTCTTTCTAGGTCACTAACTTACCTAGGTTGGATCTACAGTGGTGGTTGATGTGGTTGTTATGGCAATTTGGTTATGTTGGTTGGATGGCTATTTCTATTTTGGCTATTTTATTTTCTATTGGTGACTAATCTGGGGGCTATTGGTGGTTTTTCTCGGCTTTATTTTGGCATGGTGGACATTATTGGTTGGTTATTTTCTCCATTTTGTTGACTTGGTGGTTTTTTAATTTTATTTTATTTCTTTTGGTTATGGTTTTGACCTCCTCCTATATTCCATCCTCTCTTACTGTTTGGATTTGGGTATTGTTCTAGATTTGGTTGAAGGCTATTTTGTGGTCAAGTAGTTTTGGGTTTGGTTTGGTTTTTATTTGTTGTTCCTGTTGGTTGGCTTGTAGTCTATCTTACTGGGATTTATAACTTTTTGCCTTTGGCTGGTTGTTCTACTTACTTGGATCAAATTTTATTTTGTGTTGGTTGGTGTGGTTATTGTTTTCTACCCTTTCCCTAGTTGTCTTGGGTGATTTTTGATGACTCTATTGGTCTTTACACTTACTTGGTTTTCTACTACTGGTGGTTAGCTGAGGATATGTGTTGGCCGGGTTTGGTTGATTGTATTAGATGACCTGTTGGTTGGAGGTGGCTATTACTTTTTCTTTTGGTCCGGACCTGGAACTTTCTAGTGTTCTTTCTATGACCTATATGGTTTCCTCCCGCTTTGTTTTTCTCTTGGTCAGAATGACCCTCTTTTTCCCGCTTGGTAGCCTTGTTGCCCACCCCTTTGCGCTTAGTGGTGTTTTAATGACTCTTTTTTTGGTGGAGGATATAAACACTTTTGTTTATCTTTTTTTGCTCTTATTGGCCTCTAGTTTGTGTTGTTACCTCTATCATAAGTTTGCTCTTTTGATTTTGTTATTCCTTTTGGTGGTGGCTTTGGTGACCGCACTATTACTATCTCGATGGTTGGTTGATTATCTTTTTATTGGGCATTAGTTTAGGCCCCTGGAAGTGCGTGTATGGCTTGAATACGTTGAAAATATGCTTGAGTCAGCCGTGATCGTTGTGTTAAATAAGCAAGGGTTCCCACATTATGGCAAAGAAGTTAGTCCATGAAACTAGAATTAGGTTAGATCTTGGAATATAGTACTCTTACGTAAATTAATGGAATTAATAGATATTATGGTTCATAGAAAGATAAATATTTTATGTGTTCAAGAAACTAAATTTGTTGGTGAGAAGGCCAAGGAGATTGATAGTTTAGGTTTTAAACTTTGGTATTCGTGTAAAAGTCAACAAGAAATGGTGTGTGATTATAGATAAAAGTTTGAAGGATAATATAAGTATTAATATGGAGATAGAATTAAAGCTTTAAAGATTATTGTTGATACTAAGATTATCAATGTTATAAGTGTCTATGCTCCTCAAGTAGGTTTGGAGGTAAGCTCAAAAGAAAATTTTGGAATGAATTAGAGAGATTAATACAAAAGATACCTCTTGAAGAAAAAGTATTTATTGGAGGAGATTTAAATGGACATGTTGGTAGAGCGGTAGAAGATTTAAAAAGTATTCATGGTGGTTATGAATTTGGAGTGACTAATGAAGAAGGTAAGACTATATTAGATTTTGCCTTAGCTTATGATTTTATAGTTTCTAATACTTTATTTAAGAAAAGAGATGAACATATTATTACTTATAAAATGGATCTAGTAAATAAAGATTGATTATTTTTTGATAAGAAAAATAGATCGCTTTAGATTGTAAAGATTGTAAGGTCATTCAAGTGAAATTTTAAGTACCCAACATCAACTATTAGTTTTAGATTTTAAGATGAAAGGTTGTAAGAGAAAAAAATAAACTAAATTATTGTCTAGATTAGATGGAGACACTTAAAGAACACAAATAAAAATATTTTAAGAGCAAGCTACAAGAAATTAGAATTTGGGATGTTCATAAGGAAGCTAATGTTATGTGGGAAAAATATCAAGTGAAATTAAGCAAGTTGCTAAAGATGTGCTTGGAGAATCAAAAGGAAAAGCAGCTTTAATAAGAATAGTTGGTGGTGGAGTCGAGTGTGCAAGAAAAGATAAGAAATAAGAAGCATTGTTATAAAACTTGGTTTAGATGTAAAACTGAGAATTGGGAAAGATATAAAGTGGTTTGTAGAGATTCTAAGAAAATAATAAAATGATGCAAAAAAATTTAGCTTTTAGTGATTTATACAAAAGATTAGATACCAAAGAAGGTGAAAGATGTATGTATAAGTTAGCCAACCAAAGAGATAGGAGAAGTAAAGACATAGTTCAAGTGAGGGTATTAAGGATGAAAATAATAAAGTACTTTTCTTAGAAAAACAAAAAATAGGTGGATGAGATATTTTGATAAACTTTTCAATGAAGGATCTGAAAGTATGATTGATTTTAACAACCTTAATACCCTAAACAAAAATAGAGAATTTCATTTTTATCATCGTATTAGTAAATCTAAAGTTAGTGAAATTTTAAAGAAAATGAAATGTGGAAAAGCAAGAAAACCAATAGATGCAAATGTTTAGAAGATCAAGGAATTTCTTGGCTTACAAATCTTTTAATGTTATTTTAAAGACTAAAAGATGCCGATGAGTGGAGAAAGAGTTTGTTGGTTCCTATATTTAAGAATAAAGGTGATGCACAAGAGTGTACAAATTATAGAGGAATTAAGTTAATGTGCCATATAATAAAATTATGGGAGAGAGTAATTGAGCATAGGTTATGATGTGATACAGAAGTTTCCCACAATCAGTTTGGTTTCATGTAGAGCTACTATGGATGTTATACATTTGTTAAGAGGTTTGATGGAGAAGCATAGAGAAAGTAAGAAGGATCTACATATGATATTTATTGATTTAGAGAAAGCTTTTGATAAAGTCTCAAGAGATGTTCTTTGGAGAGTTTTATAACACAAGGTGTTAATATTGGTTATATTCAAGTCATTAAGGATATGTATAGAGCTACTTGTGTTCAAACATAAGGAGGAATTGATAAAATATTTTCCTATTTCAGTTGGATTACATCAAGGATCAACATTAAGCCCTTAACTATATACTTTAGTTATGGATGTTCTTATGAGGCATTTACAAGAAGATGTACCTTGGTGTATGCTTTTTGTTGATGACATTCTTCTTGTTGATAAGACTAGAGAGAGTCCAACGTAAACTTGAATTATGGAGGTCAACTTTAGAGTCTAAAGGTTCTCATTTAAGTAGATCTAAAATTGAATATATGGAGTGTAATTTTAGTTGTAGAAGTTTTAGTGATAGTGTTGTGACTTTAGGTGATCAAGTCATTAATAAGAGTGAGCGATTCAGATATTTAGGCTCTATTGTTCGAAATGATGGTAAAATAAATGGAGATGAAATTAGTAGAATTCAAGTTGGATAGTTGAAGTGGAGGATTGCATCTAGCCTATTATGTGATAGAAAAGTTCCACTTAAACTTAAGGGAAAACTTTATAAGATGGTGGTAAGACCTGCAATGACTTATGGTGCAGAATGTTGGCCAATAAAAGAGAAGCATAAGACTAAGTGTTATGAGATGAGGATGCTCGTGGATGAGTGGTTTTACTCTTAGAGATAGAATGTAAAAAATGAGTATGGGAAAAAGTTGGAGTAGCTCGGTAGATAAGATTAGGAAGAGTCCTTAAATGGTTTAGCCACATAAAGCGCCACCGTCCATGACCCGATTAGCAGAGTAGATGCATTAGATTTGCCTTATGTTAAGAAAGGTAGAGGTAGACCTAACAAGACTTAGTTAAGATGTATAAAAAATGATCTTAGTATATTTGAATTAAATGAGAATTTGACACATAATAGGACACAATGGAGTCGAAGGATTCATAAATAATACCTAGTGGGATTAAGGCTTGTTGTTGTTGTATTAGTTGTTGTGTGTCTTGGTGGTTGGCTATTATGTTTGCTATTTGAGGATTTTGTAGCCTTCCGGATGACACTTTGGATGATGGGCTACACGAGGTATGTCCTATGATGGCCTTGATGTTTCCCACTCTTTCCTCTTTTTGTTGGTAGTGCTATATGTAATTGTAACCGTTCTCCTGAAGTTTGGATGCTTACATATAGTATTGGTCCTTGAGATGATTATAACTGAGCCTGAGCCTTTTTTTACTTTACTCATTTTATTTGCTCTTACTTTTTATGCTTGCTTAATTGCACTCATCCTTTCAAAAGTATGTTATAGATTTCTTTTATAGGTTGGGAGAGTCTTGTGGATCTTTGGTATCGCATGCACCAAATGAAGTTTGCTATTACTCACATGGATTTTCATCGTTGATTTTTTGTTTTTCTTTTGCTTTATTTCTTTCATTATTGAAATAGTTATGGGATTTATATCTTTAGATTTATTGTTGCTTTGAGCATTAGGTTAGAGATTACCCCCTCTAAGACTTTGTACTTTTTCTTTATGGCAATAAAATTTTCCTAATTTCCTTTAAAAAATAACCTTAAACCCTAAAACCCTAAGCCCTAAACCCTAAACCCTAAATCCTAAAACCCTAAACCCTAAACCCTTAACCCTAATACGTAAAATCTACAACCCTAAACCCCAAACCCTAAACCCTAAACACTAAACCTTGAACCCTAAACCGTAAAAACCTAAAAACCTAAACCTAAACTAAATAAAACCTAAAAATAAAATAAATAAAAAAACCTAAACCTAATTAAAATAAAAAAAATAAAAAAAGACAAAATGAAAACCTAAACAAAAACCTAAACCTAAACTTAAACCTAAACCTAAAAATAAAATAAAAAATTAAATTAAAATAAAATAAATAAAAACCTAACATAAATAAAATAAAATAAACCTAAGAATAAAAATCCTAAATAAAATAAAAA
Source organism: Cymbidium sinense (assembly GCA_021442155.1). Taxonomy (NCBI): domain Eukaryota; kingdom Viridiplantae; phylum Streptophyta; class Magnoliopsida; order Asparagales; family Orchidaceae; genus Cymbidium; species Cymbidium sinense. Next base: position 335,406,637 of record CM038214.1, on the reverse strand, counting down.
TTAAATGTAAAATAAAAATAAAATAAAAAAATCTAAATAAGAACCTAAAACAAAAAAAATCCTAAAACCAAAAACTAAAAATTAATAAAAAATAAAACCTAAACCCAAAACTAAAAAAAAAAAACAAACCTAAACCTAAAATAAAAATAAAATAAACCAAAACCTAAAATAAAATAAACAAAACCTAAACATGAACCTAAAATAAACTAAACCTAAACCTAAACTAAAAATAAATAAATAAACTAAAAAAATAAAACCTAGAAATAAACCTAAAATAAAAAATTAAAACCTAATCCTAAAAAATATAATAAAACCTAAACCTAAACCTAAAATAAAAATAAAAAATAAAAATAAAACTCTACTAAAAAATAAACCTAAACCTAAACTAAAAAAAAAATAAATTAAAATAAAAAGTTAAACTAAAATAAATAAACTAAACTAGATAAAAAATAAAAATCAAATAAACTAAAATAAATAAATAAATACTAAATCAAGTAAACTAAATGAATCTAAACGTACTGATTTACTTAATTTAAAAAAATCCTAAACCCTTAACCCTAAAACTAATTCTAAACCCTAAACCCTAATCCTACAACACTAAACCTACAACACTAAACCTAAACCCTAAACCCTAAACCCTAAACCCTAAAAATATAAACCTCTAAAAAACCCTAAAAAATAAACCTCCTAAACCCTAATCTAAAATAAACCTAAAGTAACTAAATAAATTAAAAAATAAACCTAAACCATAAAAATGGACAGAACCATGATGGCAGGAATATCACTATCAACCAAGCTCAGTCTAGATTTGGTGGTGGAGGCCAAGGCGGAGGTAGCCGTTATCGCAGTGGTGGTGGGGGATCTAGAGGTGTTGGTGGACATGGAGGTGGTGGTGAGTTACAGTGGTTATGGAGGTGAGAGGAGCCACCAAGGTTACAGTCGTGGTGGTGGCGGAGGGAGAGATCGGGGATATGATGGTAGATTCTGCTACTCTAGAGGACGGGGTTGGTTTTAATGGGGATTAGAGAAACTGAAGAACGACCAATCCGATCTACTGCTTATGGAATTATGTCTTTACAGTAGAGATGATTCTAGTAAACTAAGTTTTTGATTTATTCTATGCGTGATCATTTATGATCTATGGTGTCTCTTATGTCTTAGAAAACTTGGTTTGTTAATTGGTTGATAAAATTGAAAAGAAGAAATATTGAATATGAATTTGTTCTCTTTTTAAAAAAAAACTAAAAACCCTAAACACTAAACTAAAAATTGAACCTTAAACCTAAAACTTAAACCCTAAAAACACTAAACCCTAAAACCCTAAACCCTAAAACATAAACCCTAAACCATAAACCCTAAACCCTAAACCCTAAACCCTAAACCCTAAACACTAAACACTAAACCCCAAACCCTAAACCCTCAACTAACCCTAAACCCTAAAAAGCTAAAAACCTAAACCTAAATAAAATAAAACCTAAAAATAAAATAAATAAAAAACCTAAACCAAAATAAAATAAAAAAATAAAATAAAAATAAAAACCTAAACTAAAACCTAAACCTAAAAGGAAAATAAAATAAAAAATAAAAACTAAACTAAAATAAAATAAATAAAAAACTAAACATAACTAAAAAAATAAAAATTGAACCTAAATTAAAATAAAATAAACCTGAAATAAAATAAAATAAAAACTAAATAAAAACCTAAACCCAAAAATAAACCTAGAAATAAAACCTAAAAATAAATTTAAAATAAAACCTAAACCAAAAATAAAATAAAATAAACTGAAACCTAAACTAAAATAAACTAAACCAAAATAAATAAAGCCTAAAACTAAACCAAAAATAAACTAAACCAAAACCTAAACACTAAATAAAATAAAATAAACTAAAAATAAACCTAAGCATAAACTAAAAAATAAAACCTAAAATAAACTTAAAACCTAAACCTAAAAAAATAAAATAAAAACCTAAACCTAAACCTAAAAAATAAAATAAAAGTAAAACTAAAATGAAAAATAAATCGAAAACTAAACTTAAATTAAAAAAAAAACTAAAATAAAAAATCTAAAATAAAATAAATAAACCTAAATTAAATAAACTAAACTAAATAAAAATAAAAATAAGCATAAATAAAAATAATAAAAAGAAAGTAAAATTAATTAACTAAATAAACATAAACCTATGAGTTTACATAATTTAAAAAATAACAAAAATAAAAAATAACCTAAACCCTAAACCCTAAACCTCAAAACTAACCCTAAACTTTAAACCTACAAACATAAACCCTAAACTCTCAACCTTAATACCCTAAACCCTAAACTCCAAGCCCTAAACCCTAAATCCTAAAACCCTAAACCTTAAACCCTAAAACTTGCAAGGCTAAACCTTAAACCCTAAACCTCAAACCCTAAACCCTAAACCCTAAAAACCTAAGAACCTAAACCTAAACTTAATAAATCCTAAAAATAAAATAATTAAATAAACCTAAATCTAAATAAAATAATAAAATAATAAAATAAAAACCTAAACTAAAATCTAAACCTAAACCTAAACCTAAACCTAAACCTAAAAATAAAGACAAAATAAATAAAATAATAAAAACTAAAATAAAATAAAATAAATAAGAAACCTAAACTAAATTAAAAAAAATTAAATTAGCCTACAAATAAATAAACCTAAATTAAATAAAAACTAAACGTAGAATGAAAATAAAATAAACCTAAAATAAAAACCTAAACATAAAAAATAAAACTAAATATAAATAATAAAATAAAACCTAAACCCTAAACTAAAAAAATAACATAAACTTAAAATAAATAAAATAAAATAAACCTAAACCTAAACTAAAATAAGTAAACTAAAATATGTAAACCTAAACCTAATATAAACTAAAACTAAACCCTAAACTAAATAAAATAAAATAAACTAAAAATAAACCTAAGCCTAAACTAAAAATTAAACCTAATAATAAACCTAAAATAAAAAGCTAAAACCTAAACATAAAAAAAGAAAATTAAAAACCTAAACCAAAACCTAAAAAGAAAGAATAAAATGTAAACCTTAAAAATAAAATAAAAATAAAACTAAACTAAAAAATAAGCATAAACCTAAACCTAAACCTAAAAAATAAACTGAAATAAAACTTAAACAAAAATAAATAAACCTAAAATAAATAAACTAAACTAAATAAAAATAAAAAATAAATTAAAATTAAAATTAACTAAAATAAAAAATAAACTAAATAAAACTAAAATTACCAATTTACTCAATTTAAAAAAAAACCCCTAAACCCTAAACCATAAACCCTAAACCAAAAAATTAACCATAAACCTTAAACCCTAAAGATATAGCCCTAAACGTACAACTCTAAACCATATAACCTAAACCCTAAACTATCCATAAACCCTAAACCCTAAAGCCTAAATCCTAAACCCTAAACCGTCAAAACCCTAAACCCTAAAGCATAAATACTAAACACTAAACCCTAAACCCTAAACCCTACCCCTAAACCTTAAACCATAAAATAAACACTAAATACCAAAATCCTAAACCCTAACCGCTAACCCCTAACCCTAAACCCTAAACCTTAAACCTAAAAGCATAAACCCTAAAATCCTAAACCCTAAAGCCTAAACCATAAACCTTAGGGGATCACACATGCATTGTACATGACATGTGAGGGCTCTATGTCGAGGGCATCGAAGTAGAAAATTTATAGGGGATAAGGTTTGAATTTGATTTGATTATATGATTTATGGAAAGAAGATCCATTGGGGATAAGAATCAATAATCCACCAAGGATTAAGATCGAATCAACTTTAATTTGTTTTCTTTTAATTGATGTGGAGGCATATCTACTAGAGATATAACCTCAAGTCTACTAGGGATTGGGTATATGATCTTCCACTAGGGAAGCAAGTTCGGGCTATTCACTGAGGATTGGGACTTGAGTTTGATTTCATAGATTTTTTGGTGATGTATCCACTGGGATAAGAGTTTGGTTGGATTTCATTGATTTAGACTCTATAGGGGGAGTTGGTTTAATTTGGCTCCATTAGGGAGGTTGGTTTTGAATTTAATTTATTTGCTTGACTTATTTTTATATGATTTGGAGCTCCACAAGGGAGAAGAGTGTGATTTAACTCCACTTGGAAAATCAGATTGGGTTTAATTTAATCTTAGTTAATGTGTGGACCCTATTAATGTACGATGAACCCACTAAGATGGGGTTATATCAACATTGACCTATCTCAGGTTTACAAATCCAAAGGGATAGCTACAGGCTGTGGGGTAGAGCTAGCCAACTTAAGGGGTTGCCTTTTGGTGTGCAACAGATGTGTGCAAGGAAGAAGGTGTAGCATACTTACATCTTCCAAAGTGAGGAACAACCACTAGGATACTTGTTGGATGCACAACAAATCAAACCTGACCTAAGGCGACTACTGAGTGAATGCCACTAGGGACTTATGCCAACTCAAAAGTTGTTAAGATTAATTTTTTCTTAATTTTATGTGATTTGATATGGTTTGTTTGGTTTTGTTTGATTTTAAATTGAGGACATATCCACTAGAGATGTGAGCTCGGTCAAATTTAATAGATTTAATTTATGGACCAGGTCGGTGTGTGATGGACCCATTAAGAAGGGGCTATATTAGACTTATCCTATCTCAGATTTACAAATTCAAAGGGATAGTCTATCTGTGAAGAGCAAGCTAACCTAAGGGGTTGCCTTTCGGTGTGCAACGACTGTGCTAAGAAGAAGGCGTAGTATACTTACATCTTCTAAAGGAGGGAATAGCCGCTGGGTGACTTGTTGGTAGCATAACAAATCAAACTCAACTTACACGCAGCTACTGAGTGAATTTCGCTGGGGACTTATATCAACTCAAAAGTAGTCAGGCGATTCCTATAAGGAGTTTTTGCTGACACTGTCCTAAAGATAGGATACCTACTTAGGAAATGGTACCGCTAGGGGTGTCCTCTTAATCCACATGTGAATATATATTTTATTTATATGTTTGCATGAACACTATTGGTGTGCAAGGGACCACACTAAGAAGGGGCTATGTCAGCCTTGGCCTATCTCAGATTTACTAGATCAATGTAGAATCTGCACATCCATAGAATGGATTCTCCAACCATAGGGGTGGTTGCTAGGAAAGGGGAACTGTCCAATTTGATAGTAACCGAGATACTGTCTAAATGGGGCCGCAAAGGATGTGATCCAAATATAGAGCCCATTGGAGAGGTGCTGCCAAGGGCATTATCCTCAGCACTGGAAAAGTAAGCCTATAGGTGTACAGTGGCCAACTCAAGGAGAAAGCATAGCAGACTTACATTTGCCATGAGTGGTGTATCCTAAGGTGGGAGAACCAACCAACCTAAGGTGTATCCATCAACATGAGTGGTGTATCCATCAACATAGTGAGAACCAACCAACCTAAGGTGCTCATCGGTGTGCAATGATCAACCTGGAAAGAAAGTGTGTAGGATTACAACTTTTCAAGAAAAACTGATCATTAGGATAGTCTGTCATCGACAAGACAAATGCTATCTGACCTAGAGTGACTACTAAATGAGAAGCCCCGAAGAAGGTTGGACCCAGACTTGAAGCAATCAGAAGGGAAAGAGTCGCTAGGGGAGTTATCCTAAACCTCTAATATACTCAACCAAATCAATGCATGAAGGCTAATCTAAGAAGAAAGCATAGCAGACTCACATCCTCTTAAACAAAGCCAACATGAGGTAGCTTACCATCCATGCAGTAAGGCCTACAAAACTAATAAGGCACTTGTCAGTGTAAAATGGCCAAGGAAGTAAAGTGTAGCAGACTTACATCCTCCAAACCAAGAAGACCACTAGGGTAACACACTAGCAAGGTAGCACGTAAGCCCGACCTAGAATAGTTTCTGAGTGAGTGCCACCGAGGATGTTATCTCAACTCAGAGTTGCCCGAGACAAAAGATATGTGTTTATTTTATATATTTCTGTGTAGTTTGTGTTTGTGTTGTGTCAATGAAGGATTTGATGCCACTCAGGTTCCTTACACCTACCATAAACACATCATGGCAGACAAGAAGACTTTCAACATGGAAGAGATTGAATTCGAAATGGAATTTTCATTGATGATAATTATTTTTAAACATGATTTATAATATTTCATTAAGTAGAGCCCTTTGATTGGAAGATTTGGGCTTTCTCACTTCTTATTAATAAGCTGATAAGATCCTCTTTGGTATGCCTTCTTTATAGAAAAAAGGGCCTTCCAAAGTGGGTTTAAACTTACCTCCCATATTATGATGGGCAACAATCTGTCTCTTCAAAACTAAAATAAGCTCTCCTACTTTAAAAGCTCTAGAATAGACCAACTTGTTGTGAGCTTGAGTCAATTTAGCTTTGTATAACTTGAGGTTTGGGCATGCCCGCATGCCTCTCTCCTCCAAACCTTCAAGCTCTTCTAACCAACTTAGTGTTCTTCTTTTTTATCCGCTACCCATTATCCTCGTGATGGGAGTTGGACTTCTAATGATAGAATGACTTCAGACCCATACACTAAGAAGAAAGGAGAAGACTAAGTTGGAGATCTATATGTGGTATGGTAGGCCCACAAGGCTTCAACTATCTACTAATGCCACTATCGCTTGTTATTATCGTGTGTCTTCATTAGTATTCAGATGAGAGTTTTGTTGAAGGCTTCTACTAAGCCCTTTACCCTCGGGTAGTTGATTCTCCAATCTACCGTCTCGTCAAAATTGGTGATCTCGGTGCTCTTGAATGCAGTACCATTATCAGATATAATTTATCGAGGCACTCTGAACCTATATATAATATGGTTATTAAAAAATAGGAGCACATGTTGAGTTGTGACCTCTCTGAGTGGAATTGCCTTGGCCCATTTGGAAAAATAGTCAGTAGCAGCTAAGATGAACCGATGACCCTTGGCAGAAAGAGGATCAATCAGACCCACTATGTCAGTTCCCCAACACTCGAATGGTCTTGAGGCCAATGTAGGATGTAGAATGTTGGGTAGTTTGTGTAGGACCACACCAGGTATTTGACATTAGTGGTATCATCTAGCCGTATACATGCAATCTTTGATCATTAACGGCCAGTATTATCCTAGTATCTTGATCTTGGATTTCAACTTCAGACCTGATTGGTTGGCTCCACATAATTGTTAGTGTACCTTGGTCAAGATCTTATGAGCATTGTACTTGTCTAAACAACATAATCACATATGATTGAAAGACCATCGGTACAAGACACCATCCACAACATAATCACATATGATTGAAAGACCGTCGGTATAAGACAACTTCAGAGGTGGGACTTCAATTAAAGTAGAGCTCCAAATCATCAATTTCGAGTGAACATCAATGAATTGATCCAATTGTTGCTCAATAGGGCTTCATCTATACTAGATGAAGCTTCCTCAATTGTTCGAGCCACCAGTCTTGAGCTCCGGCAAGGTATGCTTCCAAAACTAATCCTTAGGAAAAAATGGGTTGGAGCTTTTAGAAGGAAACTTGCATCTCATGTGATCTTGATGTTAGATCCCCTCCAATCAATGTCATGAAGGTGTGGGATTTATTTGGAGTTGATTCGAGCTCGGGTAAGTTCAGATCAAGTGAGCAATGGAAAACGGACTCCATTCTCCCTCACTCACATGACATTAGATCACGCACCGGCTGTTCCATGTGATCAAAATGGATAATCATGATTTCATCTACTACATCGATCATATTTAATCCTATGAAGCTGTGGGATTTCATCTGCTACATCTAAGATCAGATGGCGGATGAAAAAGTATGTCCGTCGCCACCACGTAGGTGCTAAGTCAGATAAGTTTTAAGTAGCCAATCCCACGGCGCCATGTGGAAAGCGTGCCATGTTAGTGCGCTATGTGGAGCAAACAGGATTTGGCTTAAGTAATCATTTTTAATGGCTGAAACTTCTAAAAATCATTAAAAATATAGAGAAATAAAAATGCAAATAAAACACATTTCAAAGGTATTTCAGAGGAGAATTAATTAAAAATGATTTAAACTAATTTTGAATAGTAATCAAGGTTTAATTACAAATTTTATTAGCTTAATTACTCTTTAATTACTTGAGCAATTAATCTTAAATTTTGTAGGTTAATTTAATGGGATGACCTCTGCCTCCCATGCTTTGCATGGGATTTATTGCTCACTTAAATAGGAAATTTGACTAATTAAAACTTAACTACTCTTTTAAGTTAATTGATGATTAATTAATCCCATTAGTAGTAATAATTTAGTTAATTAAATTTATTAATCATTGTACAACAGTAGGTGAACTAAGGAATAGGGTTGGGACCCCTTTCCCTAAGTTCATTTCACCCTTTTTAAAATGAAATTAATTAAGATTTAACTAATTAATTAAATCACTTAATCAAATTGAAATCATAATCACATCGGACCTTAATTAATTAAATCATGGGGTAGATCTTTAAGTGTTTAATAGCCTAAAGGAGTTTAATGAAATTATGGTTAGTCCATATGTGTGGGAAAATCATAAGAGTAATTAATTAAGTCCCTTAATCTAATTAACTATTAATCATGAGTCAATTGCATTAAGCCCCTTTTATTTCATAGGATCATTACAAGTTTATTTTCCATACATATCATGTTGGCTCGTAATTATTAAATTAATTACTTTAAGGTGACAGAGGTAAGGGTAATTAATTCATTTAATTAAAGGTTCAACTTAATTAACCCATAAAATTAACTTAATTATATTTCCTTAAATTAAATCAAATCACTAATGTGGGAATGGGTTTAAAATAGCAAGTGATGATTTCTCTTCTCCTCTTTAAATCAAATCAAATCCAAAACTTAATTAATAAAGAAGCTTTGGTTTTCTTTAAATAATCTTAATTTATTTGACTTTCCTTAAGAACTAGTTTGGTTAAATGAATCAAATGCTTATATTTGATTATTCTCTTTCCGATCATGTTAAATTTGGCATGTCATTTGAATCCATTCATCCATCTTTTCAAAATCAAGTAAAATAAAATGGATTTCGTTTATGTAAGCTTGCATGTGTTCACTTAATTTAATATATGCATAGCTATTATCACTATTAAATCCAAATGTATTTTTCAAAAGCTTATAAATGAATAATAATATGTGTTATGATGCTAGTTATAAATACATAAGAAATGCATGTGCTTATAGCTTAAGTGTATGAATGTTGGGTTCTCTTTCCTCTATTCATGTGTTGATTTATATAAGATTGAATGATAATGGGTATATAGTCTAGACATCCTAGGAATATGAGGATTTAGCTAACCCTAAGGAGGTCATTTGATTACCTCACTTCCCTAGTTAGTTACTTGGTTAATGAAACCGAAAAGAAGAAATGTTGAATCAAATTTGTTCTCTGTTAAAAAAAACCAAAAATTCTAAACCTTAAACTAAAACCTGAACCCAAACATACAACCCTAAACCCTAAACCCTAAACCCTAAACCCTAAACCCAAACCCTAAACCCTAAACCTTAAACCTTAAACCCTAAACCCTAAACCCTAAACCCTAAAACCTAAAACCTAAACCTAAACTAAACTAAAATAAAATAAATAAAAACCTAAACTAAACAAAAAAAAATAAAATAAATCTAAATAAAATAAAACTAAATGTAAAGTAAAAATATAAAAAAATAACAAAATAAACATTTAAACCTATAAAATAAACCTAAAACTAAATAAAAAATAAAACCTAAACCTTACACTTAAAAAAAAACCTAAACCTAAAATAAACTATACTAAAATAAATAAAACCTAAACCTAGACCTAAAATAAACTAAACTTAAACCCTAAACCAAATAAAATAAAAGAAACTAAAAATAAACTTAAACCAAAACTTTAAATAAACCTTAAAATATAAACCTAAAACTTAAACCTAAAAAATAAAAATAAAAACCTAAACCTAAACCTAAAAAAATAATAAATCTTAAACTTAAAATAAAAATAAAACCAAATATAAAAAAATAAAATAAAACCTAAACTAAAATAAATAAACTATAAATAAACTAAATTAGATAAATAAAAGCTAAATAAAAAAATAAAATAAAATAAATCTACTTTTTTTTTCTAAAACCCTAAACCCCAAACCATAAAACCATAAACCTACCCTACCCCACCCTAAATCATAAACTCCCTTGCCCTAACGTACTAAACCTAAAACTAGACCCAGCCCTAAACCTACCACCACTTCTCCCAGGCCCTCCTATAACTGACCTGGGCCCTTAAACCAAAACTCCTAAACTCACTAAACCCACTCTATCCTAATAACCCTGGGCCCACTAGCCCCTCTTAACTCTAGGCCACCACACCCATTGGCCCTAAACTGACCCTGGGCCAAACTCCCAAACCTTAACCCTAAACCCTAAACCCTAAAACCTAATCTAAATCCTAAACCTTAAACCTTAAACCCTAAACAAACCAAAACTTAAAACAAAACTAAATAAACCTAAAATAAAATAAATAAATAAACCAAAACCTAAATAAAATAAAATAAAAATAAAACCTAAACTAAACCTAAACTTAATCTTAAATAAATAAAATATATATGTAATAAACTACTAATAAATAAAAATAAAATTATGAAAAAAAAAATCTAAATAAAATAAAACTAAATGTAAAATAAAAATAAAATAAACCTAAAATAAAATTAAATAAAACTTAAATAAAAACCTAAACCTAAACTAAAAAATAAAACCTAAAAATAAACCTAAAATGAAAACCTAAAACTTAAACCTAAAAAGATAAAATTAAAATTAAAAATAAAACCTAAACCTTAAGAATAAATTAAAAATAAAACTTAACTAAAAAAAACCTAAACCTAAAAAATAAACTAAAATAAAAAATAAACTAAATAAACTGAACTTCTTTGGGATTATTTTAAAGAAAAACCATAAACCCTAAATCCTAAACTCTAAACCCTAAACTTTAAACCCTAAACCTACAACCTTAAACACTAAGAAATCCTAAACCCGAAACCCTAAACCCTAAAAGAATAATCTCTAAAACCCTAAACCTCTTAAACCACAGACCCAAACTAACCCTAAACCCTAAAGCCCAAACCCTAAACCTATACCTAAAGTAACTAAATAAATTAAAAAATAAACCTAAACATTAAAACCAAATAAACCTAAACTTAAACCCTAAGAATGGGCAGAACCTTAACGGTAGGAACATCACTATCAAGCAAGCTCAGTCTAGATCTGGCGGTGAAGGAAAAGGTAGAGGTGACAATTATCACGATGGTGGCAGGGGATTTGGAGGTGCTGTTGGATATGGAGGTGGTGGTTGGAGTAGTGAAGGTTATGGAGGCCGGAGGAGCGACAAACGTTACAACCATGGCGGTGGCGGAGGGAGAGATTCGGGGATATGATGGTGGATCTCGCTACTCGAGAGGTCGGGGTGGTTCTAATGGGAACTTGAGAAATTGAAGAATGACCGATTCAACCTATCACTTATGGAACTATGTCTTTACAGTACATATGGCTCTAATTATCTAAGGTTTTTGATTTGCTCTATATGTGCTCATTTTATATCTATGTCATCGCTTGTGCCCTAGAAAACTTGGTGTGTTATATGGTTGATAAAACCTAAAAGAAGAAATATTGAATCTGAATTTGTTCTCTATTAAAAAAACCAAAAATCCTAAAAACTAAACTAAAACCAGTACCCTAGACCTAAAACATAAACCCTAAACCCTAAAAACACAAAATGCTAAACTCACCCTAAACCCTAATCCCTAAACTTTAAAACCCTAAACCTAAACCTAAACCCTACATAAACACTACCCACCCACCACCCAACTAATCTCCCTAAAACCTAACTGACCACTCCCTAATCTGAACCTAAACCTACCCATTCCAAAGACTAAAACCAAACTTTACACACTAAACCTAAATACCACTACCACTCCTAAATCTTACCCCAGGCCAATTTAAACCTGACCATATCTTACCACAGAATGCTCTGAGGCTGATCACTAAGTCAAGTCAGATGGTGACCCTACCACTAAACCACAAGCTAAACTCCAAACGGGACCTAAACCTTACCAGGCTCTAAACTTTTAAAACAGGCCCTAAATCAAACCTAAACTGACCATAAATCCTAAACCCTAAAACCCTAGGCCAAAGAAAAAATCCTAAACTCTACCCCACAAACTGACTAAACTATAAATTGTGACCCTACACCAGGTTGGGCTTAATGGCTAAAATAAACTAAATAAAATATCAAAATAAAATAAATGGATAAACCTCCAAAATAAAATAAAATAAAAAACAGCCTGAACCCTACCTCCCACCCTAATTTCCTAAATAAAAATATAAATCACCCAAACCCAAATCTAAATCCCCAAACCCACCCTAAATCCTCAACTAATCCTAAAACCTCCCTACACAAATAAGCTAAAACATTAAGCTATAAATAAAAGCTAAAAATAAATAAATAAACCTAAACAAAATATAATAAAATAATAAAATAAATGAAAACATTAACTAAAACCTAAACCTAAACCTAAAAAGAAAATAAAATAAAAAAATAAAAACTAAAATAAAATAAAATGAATAAAAATCTAAACTGAAATAAAAATATAAAAAACTTAAATAAAAAAAACTAAACCTAAAATAAAATATAATATAATATAATAAAAATAAAATAAAAACTAAACCTAAACAATAAACCTATAAATAAAACCTAAAAATAAATAAAAAATAAAACCTAAATCCTAAACAAAAAATAAAAATAAAAATAAAACCTAAACCTAACCCTAAACTTGAATTCAATAAAATAAATTAAATTAAAAAATAAACCTAAACTAAAAAAAATAAAACCTAAAAATAAACTTAAAATAAAAACCTAAACCTAAACCTAAAAATTAAAAAACAAAAACTAAACCTAAAAACTAAATTAAAAATTAAACTAAACAAAAAAATAAACTTAAACCTAAACCTAGACCTAAAAAATAAATTAAAATAAATAAACTAAACTAAATAAAAATAAAAATAAATCTAAATCAAAATAAAAAATATAATAAAATTAAATAAATAAATAATAAACCAAATAAACTTAAACTTATGGGTTTACTTAATTTAAAAACATAAAAATAAATAAAAAAACCCTAACCCTAAACCCTAAACCATAAAACTAACCATAAACCCTAAACTCACAAACCCTAAAACATCTAAACCTACCACACCTTCCTTCAAAAATCCTAAACAATCTGACCATGAGCCCAAACCACTAAACTCTAAACCCAAAATCCCCAAACTATCTAAAGCCTTAACCACAAAACCTAAATTTAACTCTAAAACTTAAAGCCTAAAACCCTAAACCAAACCCTAGAAACAAAAACTTAACCCTAACCTTAACAAAATCCTGTAAACCCTAAACCCTAAACCCTAAACTGAGCTAAACTAAAATAGTAAAACCTAAATAAAGTAAAAATAAAATAAAATAAAATAAAAACATAAACTAAACAAAAGAAATAAAATAAACCTATGGACAAAAAACTTAAAAGTAAAATAAAAATAAAATAAACCTAAAATAAAAAAAAAATAAAAACTAAATAAAAACATAAACCTATTAAATAAGCTAAAAATAAAACCTAAAATAAATAAAAATAAACCTAAACCCTAAACTAAAAATAAACCTAAACCTAAACTTAAAAAAAACTAAAAAAAATAAATAAAATAAATAAAATAAAATAAAATAAACTTAAACCTAAACTTTAAACAAACCTAAAAAATAAACCTAAAACCTAAAAAATAAAAATAAAACCTAAACCTAAACCTAAAATAAAATAAAGTCAAACTTAAAAATAAATTAAAATAAAACCAAATATAAATAAACATAAACCTAAAAACCTAAAAAATAAACTAAAATAAAACCTAAACTAAAATAAATAAACCTAAAATAAATATAAACTAAATAAAAAATAAAATCTAAATAAATAAAAAAATAAACTAAATAAACTAAATAAACCTAAAATCTGGGTTTGTATTTTTTTAAAACCCTAACTAAACCATAACATATAACCACAACCCTACCCTAAACTATGTAAACTGAGCCCTTAAATAAACCCTAAATCAATCCAAAACCCTAAACCACAACCCAAACCACTGAGCCACTAAACCCTAATAAATACTGACCACAACCACAAACCATAAACCCTAAACCCAACTAAACCACAAACTTGGGACCACCTAAACCATAAATCCTAAACCATAAAACCTAAAACCTAGGCCACTCCTGACCCTAAATCTAAACTGCTGGCTGTACCACCCTAAATGCTAAACAAGGTACCCAAAAAACCCCAAACCTACTGGCCATACCACCCAAAACTAAAGCTAGCCCAAGGCTAGCTAAACCATAAACCCTAAACTCTTAAAACCTAAAAACTTAAACCAAAACTAAATAAAACCTAAAAATAAATAAATAAATAAACCAAAACCTAAATAAAATAAAATAAATAAAATAAAATAAAACCTAAACTAAATCCTAAACTTAATCTTAAAAATAAAATAAAAAAACTATATATATATATATATATATATATATATATATATATATATAAAAAATAATAAAATTATGAATAAAATAATCTAAATAGAATAAAAACTAAATGTAAAAATAAAATAAAATAAACCTAAAATAAAATTAAATAAAAATTAAATAAAAACCTAAACCTAAAATAAAAATAAATTAATCAAAATAAAATAAACCTAAACCTAAACTAAATTAAATTAAACTAAAATAAATTAAACAAACTAAACTAAAAAATAAAACCTAAAATAAACCTAAAATGAAAACCTAAAACCTAAACCTAAAGATAAAATTAAAATAAAAATAAAACCTAAACCTAAAAAAATAAAATAAAAGAAAACTTAACTAAAAAAAAACCTAAACCTAAAAAATAAATTAAAAAACCTAAATAAAAAAATAAACTAAATAAACCTAAACTTACCAGGATTACTTAATTTTAAAGAAAAACGATAAACCCTAAATCCTAAACTCTAAACTCTAAACTTTAAACCCTAAACCTACAACCCTAAACCCTAAAAAATCTTAAACCCGAAACCCTAAACCCTAAAAGCATAATCTCTAAAACCCTGAACCGTAAATCTTAAACCCTAAACCCTAAATCCCAAACCCTAAACCTATACCTAAAGTAACTAAATAAATTAAAATATAAACCTAAACCTTAAACCTAATAAACCTAAACCTAAACCTAAACTCTAAGAATGGGCAGAACCTTAACGGTAGGAACATCACTATCAAACAAGCTCAATCTAGATCTGGCGATGGAGGCGAGGTGGAGGCGGTAGTTATCGCAGTGGTGGCAGGGGATTTGGAGGTGTTGTTGGATATGGAGGTGGTGGTTGGAGTAGTGGAGGTTTTGGAGGCCGGAGGAGCGATGAAGGTTACATTCATGGTGGTAGCGGAGGGAGAGATCGGGGATATGATGGTGGATCTCGCTACTCGAGAGGCCGAGGTGGTTCTAATGGGAACTTGAGAAATTGAAGAATGACCGATCCGATCTATCGCTTATAGAACTATGTCTTTACAGTACATATGGCTTTAATTATTTAAGGTTTTTAATTTGCTCTATGTGTGCTCATTTTTTATCTATGTCATCGCTTATGTCTTAGAAAACATGGTGTGTTATGTGGTTCATGAAATCGAAAAGAGAAAATGTTGAATCTAAATTTGTTCTCTATTAAAAAAAACCAAAAATACTAAAAACTAAACTAAAACCAGTACCCTAGACCTAAAACCTAAACCCTAAACAATAAACCCTAAACCCTAAAAACACTAAATGCTAAATGCTAAACCTAAACCCTAATCCCTAAACTTTAAAACCCTAAACCCTAAAACCTCAACCCTAAAACATAAACACTAAACCCTAAACCCTAAACCCTAAAACTAATCCTAAACCCTAAACCTACAACCCTAAACCCTTAAAACCACAAAAACCTAAAAACATTTAAAATTTAAAACCATAAACCTTAAATTAAACCTAAACCCTAGTAACCCTAAACCTAAACCCAAAAAGCCCAAAACCAGCCCACTGACCTCCAAACCCTAAACCCACCTTCACTAAATCCAAAACCACTAAACTCTGAGCCTAGTCATCTACCACAAGGCTGGCTTAAGACACTGGGCTAAACTTGGGCCCAAACTCTAAAGGCCCTAAACCTGTCCTAGGCCACCAGGCCTAATCAAAACTCTGGGCCCTGAGCCCAGAGAAAAATCTAAACTCTCACAGGCCAGGACAGAATATAAATCGTAGCCCTAAACCTTAAACTAAAATGCTAAAAGCTAAACCTGACTAAATAAAACCTAAAATAAATGATAAATAAAAACCTAAACCAAAATAAAGTAAAATAAAATATACCTAGGCCTTGAACCCTAAACCCTCCACAATAAATAATAAAAAAATTTAAAAAACCCAGGCCTTAAGCCCCACCCTGAGTCAGGCCACCTAAACCTCTAATCATCTGGACCACGACCTAAAACCTAAACACAAAACATTAAGAATTAAAGCTAAAGAATAAAGCTAAAAATAAATAAATAAACCTAAACAAAATATATATAATAAAATAAATAATAAAATAAATAAAAACTAAACTAAAACCTAAACCTAAACCTAAAAAGAAAATAAAAAAATAAAAACTAAACTAAAATAAAATGAATAAAAATCTAAATTATAATAAAAATATAAAAAACTTAAATAAAAAAACTAAACCTAAAATATAAATAAAATAAAAAATAAAATAAAATATAATAAAAATTAAATAAAATAAAACCTAAATAATAAACCTAAATAAAACCTAAAATAAATAAAAATAAAACCTAAATCACAAAAAAATAATAATAAAATAAAACCTAAGCTAACCCTAAACCTAAATTAATTAATAAAAAACTAAATAAAACCTAAAAATAAACTTAAACTTAAAGTAAAACCTAAACAAAACTTAAAAAATAAAAACTAAACCTAAAACTAAAATAAAATTAAACTAAATAAAATTAAACTAAACCTAAACCTAAAAATAAATTAAAAAAATAAATAAACTAAATAAAAATAAAAATAAATCTAAATCAAAATAAAAATAAAATAAAATAAAATAAATAAATAATAAACTAAATATAAATTCCTACTTGGTTTGCTTTGTTTAAAACATAAAATAAATAAAACCCTAACACTAAAAATCTTACCAACCCTAAACTCTAATCCCTAAACCTGCTGATGGGCCTACCTACCTGACCCTAAACCCTCACTACGTTCCACAGGCCCAAACAGTCCCTACAGACCAAAACTCCTGATCTACTCCCTAAATCCTACCTATGCCTAAATCCTAAACCCTAAACCTAAAAAACTTTAGGCCCTAAACAAACCATGCACCCCTAAACCTTAAGGTGGCATCCTAACCACAAAACTAAACCATAGCACAAAAGACCTTATAACCCTAAACCTAAACCTAAATACCAAAACCTTCCCAAAAACCCTACCTAAATCCTCTAAACTAAATAAAAATAAATAAAATAAATCTAAACTAAACTTAAACTGCATAAGTTTAAAATACTAAATAAATAAAATAAAATAAGCTAAATAAAGAAATAAATATGCTTGATAAAACTTAAAAGTAAATAAAAATAAAATCCTAAATAAACCTAATAAAATATAAAACTAAATAAAAATATAAACCTAAAAAAGACCTAAAAATGAAACCTAAAAATAAATAAAAAATAAAACCTAAACCCTAAACTAAAAAAAAACTTAAACTTAAAATAAAAATAAAATAAACATAAACCTAAAATAAAATAAACTAAACTAAAATAAATAAAACTTGAACCTAAAATAAATTAAACCTAAACCTTAAACTAACTAAAATAAAATAAACTAAAAATAAACCTAAACTTAAACTTAAAAATAAACACAAAAAAAGATTAAAATTAAACCTCAAATGTAGGCTGAACAAAAAAAAAAAACCTCAACCTAAGCCTAAAAAAAAAAAACTTGAACCTAAAATAAACTAAACCTAAACCTTAAACTAAATAAAATAAAATAAACTAAAAATAAACCTAAACCTAAACTAAAAAATAAAACCTAAAAATAAATAAAATTAAACCCTAAAACCTAAACCTAAAAAAATAAAATAAAAACCTAAACTTAAACATAAAAAAATAAAATAAAACCTAAACCTAAATAATTAAATAAAAATAAAACCAAAGTTAAAAAAAAACATAAACCTAAAAAATAAACAAAAATAAAAAAAATAAGCTTAAACCATGAACCCTAAACTAAAACCTAGAGCCCTAAACTAAAGGCACGGACCACTAAACTTGGAGCTGAGCCTAAACACTAAGCTGTAAACCTTAAAACTCTAACCCAGCCAAGACCCTAAACCCTACCAGACCCTCCACCCTAGGCCACCTACCATAAACTAAACCCTAAAGCCCTCCAAACACAAAGATAAAATAAAACTCCTAAACCACAAGCTAAACCCCAAACCCTGCTCAAAACCACCCTAAAAGAGAAACCCTAAACCTAAACTAGATAAGGGCAGGCCCTAAAAGGCATAAACCCTAAACCCTAAATCCAAAACCCTAAACTAAAAAATGATGGGCCCTAGGCCCCAGGCCCAGAAATAACCAAAACCCTAAACCCTAAAAGCTAAGGCTAAGCTACTAAAACCTAAAAATAAAATA
Source organism: Cymbidium sinense (assembly GCA_021442155.1). Taxonomy (NCBI): domain Eukaryota; kingdom Viridiplantae; phylum Streptophyta; class Magnoliopsida; order Asparagales; family Orchidaceae; genus Cymbidium; species Cymbidium sinense. The sequence goes on along the minus strand of CM038214.1, from coordinate 335,387,890 downwards.
AATAAGAAAACCTAAACAAAAATAAAATAAAAAAATAAAAAATAAAAACATAAACTAAACCCTAAACCTAAACCTAAACCTAAAAACAAAAAATAAAAAATAAAAAATAAAAAGTAAACTAAAATAAAATAAATAAAAATCTAAACTAAACTAAAAAAAAACCTAAATAAAATAAAACATATACTTAAGATAAAAATAAAATAAATCAAATAATATAAAAACTAAATAAAATTCTAAACCTAAACAAAAAACCAAAAAATAGAACATAAAAATAAATAATAAATAAAACCTAAACCCTAAACTAAAAATAAAATAAAAACTTAAAATAAAAATAAATTAAACCTAAACTAACACTAAAATAAACTAAACTCAAATAAAGAAACTTAAACCTAAACCTAAACCTAAACTAAATAAAATAAAATAAACTAAAAATAAATGTAAACCTAAACTAAAAAATTTAACCTAAAACTTAACTTAAAATATAAACCTATAACTTAAACCTAAAAAAATAAAACAAAAACCTAAAGGTAACTAAAAAATAAAAAATAAATCTTAAAACCTAAAAAATAAAATAAAAGTAAAACTAAACTAAAATATAAACCAAAACCTAAATCTAAACCTAAAAAGAAAATTAAAATAAATAAACCAAAACTAAAATAAATAAACAAAATTAAATAAAAATAAAAATAAAGCTAAATAAAGATAAAAATAAAATCAACTAAAATAAATAAAAGAAATAAACTCAATAAACTAAATAAACTAAAACATCTAGTTTGTGTCTAAAAAAGGTAATAAAATATAAAGATAAAAATAAAAACTGCCTGAGCCTTTACTAGGCACTCTGGGCCCTGAGCCACAACCTAAAGTCAAAGAGTCTGAAAGCCTACCTAGAGCCTGAGCCTAAAAGGCTAGATCGTAGGCCTGGACCACAAAGGGCTCTGAGCCTGAAAGGCACAGATGACCATGGGCTCTGAGCCCTAAACTCTAACCTTAAACCCTAACCTTAACCCTAAACTCTAAACCAAAAACCCTAAAGCCTAAATCCTAAACCCTAAACCTTAAACCTTAAACCCTAAGCTAACACTAAACCCAAAACCCTAAACCCTAAAAACCCTAAACCCTAAAACCTAAACACTAAACCCTAAACTCTAAACCTTAAACCCTATCCCTAAACCCTAAACCCTAAAATCTTAAACCCTAACACCCTAAACCATAAACCCTAATCCTTAAACCCTAAACCTTAAAAACCTAAAAACCTAAACCTAAACTAAATAAAAATCCAAAATTAAAATAAATAAAAAAACCTAAACTAAAACCTAGACCTAAAAATAAAATAAATAAAAACACAAACTAAACTAAAACATAAATGAAACCTAAGAATAAATTAAACCTAAGAATAAAAAACTTAAATAAAAGAAAAACTAAGCATAAAATAAAAATAAAATAAACCTATAAAACCTAAAATAAAATAAAATAAAAACTAAATAAAACCCTAAACTTAAAAATAAACCTTCAAAGAAATCTTAAAAAAAAATTAAAAAAATAAAACCTAAACCCTAAACTAAAAAAAAACCTAGAATAAAAATAAAATAAACTAAACTTAAACCTAAACTAAAACAAATAAAACCTAAACCTAAACTTAAACCTAACCCTAAACTAAATAAAATAAACTAAACTAAAAATAAACCTAAACCTAAACAAAAGAATAAAACTTAAAAATGAACCTAAAATAAAATCATAAACCTAAACCTAAGGAAAAAAAACCTAAACCTAAACCTAAAAATAAAAAATAAAACCTAAACCAAAAAAATAAAGTAAAAATAAAATTCAACTAAAAAATAAACCTTAACCTAAACTTATACCTTAAAAATAAATTAAAATAAAAAACCTAAACTAAAATAAATAACAAAAAATAAGTAAACTAACCTAAATAAAAAATAATGCTAAATTAAAATAAAAAATAGAATAAACTAAAATAAATAAAACATAAATGAAATAAACTAAATAAATTAAATAAAAAATGAGAAAAATTGAATCTAAATTTGTTCTCTGTTAAAAAAGAACCAAAAACCCTAAACTCTAAACCCTAAACTTGAACCCTAAACCTAACACCTAAACCCTAAACCCTGAACCTTAAACCCTAAAAGCCCTAAACCCTAAACCTTAAACCCTAAACTCTAAAACTTAAAACCCTAAACTCTAAACCCTAAACCCTAAACCCTAAACCCCATATCCTAAACCCTAAACCCTAAACCCTTAACTAACCCTAAACCTTAAACCCAAAAGCTAAAACCTAAACCTAAACTAAATAAAACCTAAAAATAAGATAAATAAATAAAATCTGATCCAAAATAAAATAAAAAATAAAAAAAATAAAAACATAAACTAAAAATTAAACTTAAACCTAAAAAAAAAATTAAACTAAAATAAAATAAAAAAACCTAAATTAAACTTAAAAATAAAAAACCTAAATAAAATAAAAAATAAACCTAAAATAAAAATAAAATAAACCTAAAATAAAATAAAATAAAAACTAAATATAAACCTAAACCTAAATAATAAACCTAAAAATAAATTTAAAAACATAACCTAAACCCTAAACTAAAAAAAAACCTAAACGTAACATATAAAAAATTAACCTAAGCCTAAAATAAAATAAACTAAACCAAAATAAATAAAACCTAAACATAAACCTAAAATAAAAAATAAACATAAAAATAAAACCAAAACCTAAAAAAGATAAAATAAAAACCTAAACCTAAACCTAAAAAAAAAAACCTTAACCTAAAAAATAAAATAAATATATAACTAAACTAAAAAATAAACCTAAACCTAAACCAAAACCTAAAAATAAACTAAAATAAAAAAACTAAAAATAAAATAAATAAACCTAAAATAAATAAATTGAACTAAATAAAAATAAAAATAAACTAAAATAAAAGAATTAAAATAAACTAAAATAAATAAAAAATCTAATAAATAAACTAAAATCTATGAGTTTACTTAATTTAAAAAAATAATAAATAAATAAATAAAACCCTAACCCTAAACCCTAAACCATAATGTTTAAACCCTAAACCTACAACCTTAAACCCTAAATCCTAAACCTTAAAACCCTAAACTCTAAACCCTAAACCCTAAACCCTAAAACATAAAATATTAAATGCTAAACCCCAAACCCTATACCCTATACCCTAAACCATAAAACCTACAACCCTAAACCCCAAACCCTAAACCCTAAACCCTAAACCTTAAAAATCTAAAAAACTAAACCTAAACTAAATAAAACATAAAAATAAAATAAATAAATAGACCTAAAGTAAATAAAATAAAAAATAAATTAAAATCAAAACCTAAACCTAAAAGTAAAATAAAATAAAATAAATAAAACTAAACTCAAGTAAAATAATTAAAATCTAAACTAAACTAAAAAATAAAATAAACCTAAATAAACTAAAAACTAAACATAAAATAAAAATAAAATAAAAGTAAAATAAAATAAAATAAAAACTAAATAAAAACTTAAACCTAAAAAATAAACCAAAAATGAAATAAAAAATAAAACCTAAACCCTAAACAAAAAAAATAAACAAGATAAAATAAACCTAGACCTAAACTAAAATAAACTAAACTAAAATAAATAAAACCTAAACCTAAACCAAAAATAAACTAAACCTAAACCCTAAACTAAATAAAATAAAATAAACTAAAGAAAACTTATACCTAAATTAAAAAATAAAACCTAAAAATAAACCTAAAATGAAAACCTAAAACCTAAACCTAAAATAATAAAATAAAAACCTAATCTTAAAAATAAAAATAAAACATAAATCTAAAAAACAAAATAAAATAAAATAAACCAAAAAATATACATAAACCTAAACCTAAACCAAAAAAATAAAAAAATAAAATAAAAAACCTAAACTAAATAAAATAAATTTAAAATAAATAAACTTAACTAAATAAAAATAAAAAATAAACTAAATAATCCTAAACCTATTAGTTTACTTAATTTTTAAAAAAAAAACCTAAACACTAAACCCTAAACTCTAAACCCTAAAACTAACCCTAAACCCTAAACCTAAAAATAAATAAAAAATAAAACCTAAACCCTAAACTAAAAAAAATCCTAATCCTAAAATAAAAATAATATAAACAAAATAAAATAAACTAAACCTAAAATAAAATAAACTAAAGTAAAATAAATAAAACCTAAACTTAAACCTAAAGTAAGTTAAACTTAAACCTAAACCAAAACTAAATAAAATAAAATAAACTAAAAATAGACCTAAACCTAAACTAAAAAATAAAACCTAAAAATTAACTTAAAAGAAGAACCTAAAACCAAAACCTAATAAAATAAAATAAAACCTAAACCTACATCTAAGAATTAAAAAAATGAAACCTTAACATAAAAAATAAAATTAAAATAAAAGTCAACTAAAAAGCAAACATTATCCTAAACGTAAACCTAAACCTGTAAAATAAACTAAATTAAAAAACCTAAACTAAAATTAATAAACTATATATAAATAAAAATAAAAAATAAACATAAATAAAATTATAAAATAAAATAAACTATAATAAATAAAAATAAACTAAATGAACTAAAAAAACCTAAACCTACTGGTTTACTTAGTTTAAAAAAAAACTCCAATCCCTGATCTAACCTTAATCCCTAAACTCTAAACCCTAAACCCTAACCCTAAACCCTAAACCCTAAAACCCTAATGCCTAAAACCTTATGCCCTAAACTCTAAACCCTAAAAATTTTTAAACCTAAACCAAAACTAAATAAAACCAAAAAATAAAATATATAAAAAACCTGAACTTAAATAAAATAAAATAAAATAAAACCTAAACTAAAACCTAAACTTAAACTTAAAAATAAAATAAAATAAACTAAAAGAAAATAAATAAAAACCTAAACTAAACTAAGAAAGAAAAGAAACCTTAGAATAAAAAGCCTAAATAAAATAAAAATTGAAGATGATTCTAGTTATCTAGGGTTTTTGATTTGCTCTATATGAACTCATTTTTTTATCTATGTCATCGCTTATGTCTTAGAAAACATAGTGTGTTACTTGGTTTATGAAATTGAAAAGTAGAAATGTTGAATCTGAATTTGCTCTCTATTAAAAAAAATACAAAGAACCCTAAACCCTAAACTAAAACTTGAACAATAAAATCTTAAAACTAAACCCTAAACCCTAAACCCTAAACCCTAAATACCTAAACCCTAAACCTTAAACCCTAAAACCCTAAACCCTAAACCATAAAACCCTAACCCTATGCCTAAAACCTAAACCCTAAACCCTAAACCCTCAACCCTAAAAACCCTAAATGCTAAACACTAAACCCTAAACATTAAACCCTAAACCATAAACCCTAAACCCTAAAAACTAAACCCTTAACCCTAAACCCTAAATCCTAAACCCTAAACCATAAACACAAAAAATCCTCTAAACCCTAAACCATAAACCATAAACCATAAATCATAAAAAGGTAAAAACCTAATCCTAAACTAAATAAAAGTTAACAAATAAAATAAATAAAAAAACTTAAACCAAAATAAAATAAAAGTATAAACTAAACCCTAAACCTACACCTAAATAAAAAAAAACTAATAAAATTAAAAATAAACTAAAATAAAATAAATAAAAACCTAAACTTTACTAAAAAAATAAAAATCCTAAATAATAAAAATTAAACTTAAAATAAAAATAAAATATACCTAAAATAAAATAAAATAAAAACTATGTAAAATCATAAACCTAAAAAATAAACCTAAAAATAAATAAAAAGTCAAACTAGAACTCTAAACTAAAAAATACCTAAACCTAAACTAAACTAAAATAAATAAAACCTAAACATAAACTTAAACTAAACAAAACCTAAACCTAAACCTAAAATCCTAAAAATAAACCTAAAATAAAAACCTGAAACCTAAACCTAAAAAAATAAAATAAAATCCTAAACCTAAACCTAAAAATAAAAAATAAAACCTAAACCCAAAAAAAAAAAATTAAAAATAAACTAAAAAATAAACATAAATCTAGACCTAAACATATAAAATAAAGTAATATTAAAAACCTAAACTAAAATAAATTTACATATAATAAATAAACTAAATAAAATAAAAATAAAAATAAAGCCAAATCAAAATAAATAAAATAAAATAAATTAAAAAATAATAATAAACTAAATAAATCTAAACCTACTAGTTTATTTAATTTAAAAAAAATTAAGAAAAATAAAAATAATAAAAAAGCCCCTAATCCTAAACCCTAGAACCCTAAAATAAACCCTAAACCCTAAACCTACAACCCTAAACCCTAAACCCTAAGCCTTAAACCTTAAACCCTAAATAACCTTAAACCCTAAACCCTAAACACTAAACCCTAAATCCTAAATGCTAAACCCTAAATCCTAAACCCAAACCCTAGCTCTAAACCCTAAATCCTAAACCTTAATCTAAAACTAAACCTAAACTATAAACCCTAAACCTATGCCCTAAACTAACCTAAACACTAAACCTAAACCCTAAAACCCTAACTAACCTAAACCCAAAGTAAGCCAAACCCTAAACCCTAAATCCTAAAACCCAAACCCTAAAACCATAAACCTCAAACTAAACACTAAACCCTAAACCCATACCCTAAAATAAAACACTAAACTCCTAAACCTAAACCCTAAAAATTTAAAAAGTTATACTTAAACTAAATAAAACCTAAAAATAAAATAAAAGCCTAAACTATAACCTAAACCTAAACCTTATAATAAAATAAAATAAATTAATAAAAATAAAATAAAATAAAATATATAATAACCAAAACTAAACTAAAAATAAAATAAACCTAAGAATAATAAACATATATAAAATAAAAATTAAATTTAAAATGAAAATAAAATTAACCTAAATAAACCTAAAATAAAATAAAATAAAAACTAAATAAAATTTTAAACCTATAAAAAAAATCAAAAATTAAAACTTAAACCCTAAACTTAAAAAAACATAAACCTAAAATAAAAATAAAATGAACTAAACCTAAACTAAAATATACTAAACAAAAATAAATAAACCCTAAACCTAAACATAAAGTAAACTAAACCTAAACCTAAACATAAACTAAATAAAATAAAATAAAAATAAACCTAAGCCTAAACTAAAAAATAAAACCTAAAACTAAACCTAAAATAAAAACCTAAATGTAAACCTAAAAATAAAAAATAAAACCTAAACCAAAAAAAATAAAATAAAATAACCTACTAAAAAATAATCCTAAACCTAAAATATAAAGCTAAACAAAAATAAACTAAACCTAAAATAAATAAACTAAACTAAATAAAAATAATCATAAATAAAAATAAAAAATAAAATAAACTAATTAAATTAAGTTAACCCAAACCTACAGGTTTACTTAATTAAAAAAACACTAAACCCTAAGCTAACCCTAAACCCTAAATCCTAAACCATAAAAAACACTACACCATAAACCATAAACCCTAAAAGCATAAATCCTAAAACCTTAAACCCTAAACCATAAACCCTAAACATTAAACCCTAACCCCAGACACTAACCCTAAAGTTAAACATAAAGTAACTAAATAAATTAAAAAATAAACCTAAACCCTAAAACCTAATAAACCTAAACATAAACCTAAACCCTAAGAATGGGCGGAACCTTGACTGCAGGAACATCACCATCAACTAGGCTCAATCTAGATATTGAGGTGGAGGCGAAGGCAAAGGCGGTGGTTATCATAGTGATGGTAGGGGATCTGGAGGTGCTGGTGGATTTGGAGGTGGTGGTTAGAGCGGTGGTGGTCATGGAGGCAGAAGGAGCGATGGAGGCTACATCCGTGGTGGTGGTGGAGGGAGAGATCGGGGATATGATGGTGGATCCCGCTACTTGAAAGGCCGAGGTGGTTTTGATGGGAACGGAGAAACTGTGAAAGCCGATCGAAATTTATGGAACTTTCCTTATAATAGAGACTGTTCTAGTTATCAGGGTATTTAATTTGCTCTATGTGTGCTCACTTTTTATCTATCTTTGCTTGTGTCTTAAAAAACTTGGTGTGTTACTTGGTTGATGAAATTGAAAAAAAGAAATGTTGAATCTGAATTTGTTCTTCATTAAGAAAAACTAAACTTAAATTGAAAAATAAACTTAAAATAAAATCCTAAAACCTAAACCTAAAAAAAAAAATAAAATAAGAACCCAAACCTAAACCAAAAAATAAAAAATAAAACCTAAACTTAAAAAATAAAACTAAAATAAAGCTAAACAAAAAATAAACCTAAACCTAAACCTAAACCTAAAAATAAAACCTAAATTAAAATAAATAAACTAAACTAAATAAAAATAAAAATAAAATAAACCTAAATATAAATAAAAAAATAAAATAAATTGAAATAAATAAATAAAAACTAAATAATCCTAAACCTTCTAGTTTAGTTAATTTTAAAAAATATAAAAAATAAATAAATAAAAAAACCCTGACCCTAAACCCTAAAACTAATCTAAACCCCAAACCCTAAATGCTAAATCGTAAAACCCTAAACCCTAAAACTAACCCTAAACCATAAACGCTAAACCCTAAAACCTACAACCCTAAACCCTAAACTAAAACCCAAACCCTAACCTAATAATCAAAAAAACCTAAAACCTAAACCTAAACTAAATAAAACTAAAAAAATAAAATAAAAAACCTAAACCAAAATAGAATAACAACATAAAACCAAAACCTAAACCAAACCTAAAAAAAATTTAACAAAAACTAAATTAAAATAAAATAAATAAAAACCTAAACTAAACTAAAAAATAAAAAAAAACCTAAATGAAATAAAAACTAAACCTAAAATAAAAAACTAAATATAAACCTAATGCTCTAAAATAAACCTAAAAAACCTTAAATAAATAAAACCTAAGCCTAAACTTAAAATAAAGTAAACCTAAAGCTAGACCTAAACTAAATAATATAAAATAAACTAAAAGTAAAGCTAAACCTAAACTAAAAAATAAAACCTAAAAATAAACCTAAATCTAAACCCTAAAAAAATAAAATAAAATAAAACCTAAACATAAACCTAAAATAAAAAAATAAACCTTTACTTAAAAATAAACTAAAAAAAAACTATACTAAAAATAAACCTAAACATAAACTTAAAATTAAAATTAAACTAAAATAAAGCAACCTAAAATAAATCAACTAAACTAAACATAAAAAAATAAAGCTAAATAAAAATAAAATAAAATAAACTATAAAATGAAAAATAAAAGTCTAAACCCTAAACCCTTAAACTAATCTAAACCCTAAAACTAACCTTAAACCCTAAACCCTAAACTTACAACCCTAAACATAGAACCCTAAACCTTAAACCCTAAAAAACCTTAAACCCTAAACTATAAACTAACCCTAAAACCCTAACCCTAATCCTTAACCCTAAACCTTAAACACTAAACCCTTAATCCCTAAACTCTAAACTAACCCTAAACCCTAACACTGAAAACACCTAAACCTAAATCCTAAGAGTGGGCAAAACCTTGATGGCAAGAACATCACCGTCAACCAGGCTTAGTCTAGATTTGGCAGTGGAGGCGAAGGTGGAGGCGGTGGTTACCACAATGGTGGTGGGGGATCTAGAGGGGTTGTTGGATATGGAAGTGGTGGTTATGGAGGCGGGAGGAGCAACGGAGGTTACTGCCGTGGTTGTGGTGGAGGGAGTGATTGGGGAGATGATTGTGGATCTTGCTGCTCAAGAGGCCGAGGTGATTCTGATGGGAACTGGAAAAAATCAAGAACGGTTGATCCAAGATGCTGCTTTTGGAATAATGTCTTTATTGTAGAGATCGCTCTAGTTATCCAAGATTTTTGATTTGCTCTATGCGTGCTCATTTTTTATCTATGTCATCACTTGTGTCTTAGAAAACTTTGTGTGTTACTTGGTTGATGAAATCGAAAAGAAGAAATATTAAATCTAAATTTGTTCACTATTAAAAAGAAAACTAAACTTAAACTTAAAAATAAACCTAATATAAAAACCTTAAACCTAAACCTAAAAAAAATAAAATAAGAACCTAAAGCAAAACCTTGAAATAAAAAATAAAACCTAAACCTAAAAAATAAAATAAAAAAAACTAAACAAAAAAATAAACCTAAACCTAAACCTAAACATAAAAAGTAAACTAAAATAAACAACCTAAACTAAAATAAATAAAACTAAAATAAATGAATAAACTAAATAAAAAATTAACCTAAATAAAAATATAAAAAAATTAACCTAAATAAAAATACAAAATAAAATTAACTGAAACAAATAAAAAATAAACTAAATAAACTAAATAATCTTAAACCTTCTAGTTTAGTTAATTTAAAAAAATTAAAAAATATTAAAAAATAAAAATACCTAAACCCTAAAACCAATACTAAACCCTAAACCCTAAACCATAAACCCTAAAACCCTAAACCCTAAACCCTAAAGCTAACCCTAAACCCTAAACACTAAAGCCTAAAGCCTAAACCCTAAAACCTACAACCCTAAACCCTAAACCCTAAACCCCAAACCCTAAACCCTAAACCCTAAAACCTAAAACCTAAACCTAAACTAAATAAAATCTAAAAATAAAATAAATAACCAAACCTAAACCAAAATAAAATAAAATAAAAATATAAACTAAAACCTAAACATAAACTTAAACCTAAAAAGAAAATAAAATAATTAATAAAAACTAAACTAAAATAAAATAAATAAAAACATAAACAAAACTAAAAAAATAAAAAACCTTAATAAAATAAGAACTAAACCTAAAATAAAAAAATAAATAAAAACATCAACCTAAAAAAAACTTAAAATAAATAAAACCTAAACCTAAACCTTAAATAAACTGAATCTAAACCTAAACCTAAACTAAATAATATAAAATAAACTAAAATTAAACCTAAACATAAATTAAAAAAAACCTAAAAAAAAACTTAAAACCTAAACCCAAAAAAATAATAAAAACCTAAACCTAAACCTAAAATAAAAAAAAAAATAAAACCTTAACCAAAAAAAAAAAATAAATAAAAAAATAAAACTATACTAAAAATAAACCTTAAATTAATAAACTAAAATAAAGCAACCTAAAATAAATAAACTAAACTAAATAAACATGAAAATAAAGCTAAATAAAAATAAAAAATAAACTATAAGAAATAAAAAATAAAACCCTAAACCCTAAACCCCAAACCCTAAACCCTAAACCCTAAAACCTAAAACCTAAACTTAAAAAAAATAAATTCTATAAATAAAATAAATAAAATAACCTAAACTAAAATAAAATAAAACAAAAACATAAACTAAAACCTAAACTTAAACTTAAACCTAAAAGGAAAATAAAATATTTAATAAAAACTAAACTAAAATAAAATAAATAAAAACCTAAACTAAACTAAAAAAATAAAAAACCTCGATAAAATAAAAACTAAACCTAAAATAAAAAACTAAATAAAAACCTCAACCTAAAAAGTAAACCTAAAAAAAAAAGCTAAAATAACTAAAACCTAAACCTAAACCTAAAATAAACTAAACCTAAACCTAAACCGTAACTAAATAATATAAAATAAACTAAAAGTAAACCTAAACCAAAACTAAAAAATAAAACCTAAAAATAAACCTAAAACCTAAACCCAAAAAAAATAAAAATAAAAACCTAAACCTAAAAAAAAAATCCTTTACCTCAAAAAATAAAATAAAAATAAAACTATACTTAAAAATTAACCTAAAATTAAAAAATAAACTAAAATAAAGCAACCTAAAATAAATAAACTAAACTAAATAAAAATAAAAATAAAAATAAAGCTAAATAGAAATAAAAATAAAATAAACTATAAAAATAAAAAAAATAAAACATTAAACCCTAAACCCTAAAAATAATCCTAAACCCTAAACCCTAAACACTAAAACTAACCCTAAACCCTAAACCTACAACCCTAAACATACAACCCTAAACTCTAAACCCTAAACCCTAAAAAACCCTAAACCCTAAACCCTAAATTAACCCTAAACCCTAAAACTCTAAACCCTCAACCCTAAACTAACCTTAAACCCTTAAACTTAATAAACCAAAACCTAAACCTAAACCTAAACCTAAGAATGGGCATAACCTTGATGACATGAACATCACCATCAAGCAAGCTCGCCTAAATCTCAAGGGAGGCAAGGCAGTCGAATTATCATAATGGTGGTGAGGGATCAGGTGCCGGAGGATATAAAAGTGGTGGTGAGCAATGGTGGTTATGGAGGCAGGGAGTAATGGAAGTTACAACCATGGTGGTGGTGGCGGAGAGATTGGGATATGATGGTGGATCGCTCTACTGAGAGGTGGTTCGATGGGAACCGAGAAACTCAAGAAGCTGATCCAATATGCGCTTATGGAACTGTCTTTATAAGAAAGATGATTCTAATTATCTAGCTTTTGATTCGCTCTATGCATGCTCATTTTTTATCTATGTCATCACTTGTGCATTAGAAAACTTAGTGCATTACTTGGTTGATGAAATTGAAAAGAAGAAATGTTGAATGTGATTTTATTTTCTATTAAAAAAATTAAACTTAAACCTAAAAATAAACCTAAAATAAAAACCTAAAACCTAAACCTAAAAAAATAAAATAAGGACCTAAAGCTAAACATAAAAATAAAAAATAAAATAAAAATAAATTTAAACTAAAAAAATAAACCTAAACCTAAACCTAAAAAATTAACTAACATAAAAAACCTAAACTAAAACATATAAACCTAAAATAAATAAACTAAACTTAATAAAACTAAAAATAAACCTAAATAAAAATAAATAATAAAATATATTGAAATAAATAAAGAATAAACTAAATAAACCTAAATCTACCAATTTACTTAATTAAAAAAATATAATAAAATAATAAAAATAATAGAAAAACCCTAACCCTAAATGTTACAACTAACCCTAAACCCTAAGCTCCCTAGATTTAAGATCCGAGGTAGCTATTTCCTTTGGTCTATGAGCATAATTCCTCGCCTCTTAGACATTCCCACAAATTTGTGTTGGTGGATTTAAGCCCTAGTAAACTAATTAAATTTTAACTCAAAACATATAATTCTTCTCAACTTCAAAATTACAAAGAGCAGCCATATGATATATTGGAATGCTCACTAGGCTTACAAGTATCATGAGAATTTCCTACTTATTTTATTTGGATTCCAAAAATAAGTCTTCTCCATGAATTTCCCAAATTGATTTTCCAAATACAATAAATCCTTTGATATTCTAACCATGAAATCTTTGGAGATGCTAATTGTCTACTTTAACCGAGTGCACACTTAAGAAATTTCATTTCCTAAGATGTAATTAACTATGGATGCTTGCCTCCATAGGGAACTTAAGAACCTAGTTTAATATTAACCTTGCTTTATTCATCCAAGTAAAGTAGGGGAAAAATCTCTAGTACATTCATAGACCCATCATACCTTAGAGTCCTTATTATGTTATTGGTCCATTGTGGTGATGCCTCTATCTTTGAGATAGTACATCATACCTCAATGTTATACGATCATCTCACAAGTACCCCATACATCCAAAAAATAAATAGCAAGGCCCTCTCCTCTAGTTCATTGAATCCTCTTAACATCATCCTTTCTTTTGGAGAGTTTGTAGATGCCATCCTCAATAATCTAAGAGTATGGCTATGTTGGTCGCCCCTGGAGTAAGTCTTCATCATTAAATGTAACTCTTAAGATGTCCTTTGAGTGGCATGCCTCCTCTTTAGTAGCGGTCTGCTGAGCTAAGCATATCTCTAGATCAAGTAAGACCTTGATTAGAGATTCCCTCATCTCTTTGGATAAGATAAGGGCCTCATATATGCTTAACTTAGATGGAAACTTTCTAAGGTGAGCTAGGACATTGTAATCAACTCTGGCTTGGTCCTCCATTAGCATATCCATGGGTGGAGCATCCTATGGAGGGGCTATATGCTCACTAGAACCAATGACTTTTTTTATCCTAAAGGGCTACCCTAAGAGGTAGAGCTTTGCCACTATGTAGGTTGACTTCAATGACTTCTTGCAATGATGAGCTTGTGGAAAGTTCTACCTTCTCATCAGGCTTACCTACAACTTCTCCTATGGGATCCTCAGAGTCAGTTGACTCCAAGTCAATCTCAAGAGGTGAATCTGATTGATTTAGTAAAGGACAATCCAACTCTAAATCAGAAAGAAAAGGATCAAAATTACTAGAGCTATTGCTTTTATTTATTCTTAGAGGGCTTTCAACAGGAATAAAATCAAGAGCATGAGAAGTTGATAATATATAAGTAGAATCAACTTTCTTCATTAATTTCTTTTTGGGTGGAGGTACATGGTAGAAATCAAGTAAAGTAAGTAGAGTTAGAGATTTAGTGCCCTTATCCATATATACAACAATCCTACTGTAGGGGATCTATCGAAGATGTGGTAGCTGCAACGGGAGGGAGTACTAACTTGATGGTGGTTACCGGACTACCTTGGGCAAGTATGGTGAGCTATCACGATGGGGCGCCACCATCCGAAGTTGTCCTCTTGGTGTTCGAAGTTTGAGCTACTTCAGGCACCTTCAAGGAAAGCTTCTTGATTTTAGAAATGATCTTCTTAGAGGTTTGGGATAGGGAGATATCATAACCCTTTTTGGTCTTAAGAGGATCACAAGTATCCCCAAGTATCCGCAAGGATTACTATAATAGAACTGGATGGTTGTCCTAATAAGTATTCCTTTGGGATAACTATGGATCTCAACTTGTAGACTCAAGCTAGTCCTTAAAAGTGATACAATACTCTAAGACTTGGCCTAACATGCATGGTGGGGAAATAGCTAGAATCATCACTCTGCCTACTTCTCTAGCCTCTGCTCGTAACAAAAGATGAGTTTCTTTAAGAGATTCTTAAAGATTTTTCTAACTACCTCCCTCTTGAATGAATATGGCTTATTCAATCTATCAGTAAGAGTTGGTGGAAAGTAGCTGCCTAGCGATGGATATGAATACCACTACTGGGTAGGCTGCTGAGGTGATCGAAGTGGTCGTTGTGGTTGCTGTGGTGGCCTGTATGATGGTCGAGGTGGTCAAAGAGGAGGTGGCCAAGGAGGCTGCTACGCTCGTAGTCTCTCATACTGAACTCTAGCTGGCTGCTTCCCTCTATCCACTGATGCAATTGTCTCTGGCATCTTCTCAAACACCTTCTACAGCTTGGGCCTTGATGAATGGTAGGGAAAGGGAAATGCTTTTCCTCTTGTAGGTTGTTGATTAATTTCTTAAATGTTTTGATGGTAAAACCCTTAAGCATGAAGGCGACCGGGTCATTGATATTCTTGAGAAGAATCTCAATGACATGTTGTTCGGATAGCTGTGGTTCGAATTTCATGCTCAAGTTGCGCCACCTGAGAATGTAATCAATAGGGACCTCATTGTGTTTCTATTTCTCTAAAATTAGGTCAACTTCAGTTACCCTCTACTGAGCTCTAGCAAACCTCTTGATAAATAGGTGCTCAAACTCAACAAAAATCATCACAAAACCATTGGGCAGTTTGACGTACCAATCAAATGCAACACTTGTGATTAGTAACTAAAAGGAAAGAGGCGCCACCTTGCAATAGCTCTAAAGTATGCAATGTGTTATTATGGGCTCCCACTGGCATCAAAGATTTTGAAGGATGATGGCACAAAATCCTAAATAAAAACCTAAACCCAAAAAATTAACCTAAAAAAAAAACCTAAACCCTAAACTAAAAAAAAATCCTAAACCTAAAATAAATTAAACAAAAACCTAAACTAAAGTAAACTAAACTAAAATAAATAAAACCTAAAACTAAACCTAAACACTAGATTAAATAAAATAAAATAAACTAAAAATAAACCTAAACTAAAAAAAAAACCTAAAATAAAAACCTAAAACCTAAACCTAAAAAATAAAATAAAAACCTAAACTTAAACCTAAAAATAAAAAATAAAACCTAAACCTAAAAAATAAAATAAAAATAAAACAAATGAGAAAATAAACATAAACCTAAACCTAAACCTAAAAAATAAAATAAATAAATAAACCTAAAATAAATAAACTGCTTAAATAAAAAATAAATAAATAAAATAAAATAAAATAAAATAAATAAATAAATAAAAAAAATAACTAAATAAAATTTAAAACCCTAAGCCTAAACCCTTAATCCTAATATAAACTAAAAACCCAAACCCAAAACCCTAAACCTACAACCCTAACCTATACCTACCCTAAACCTAAACTAACCTAAAATTAAACTCTAACAAACTAAACCTAAACTTAAACTTTAAACCCTAAAACCCTAAACCCTAAACCCTAAAAACCTAAACCGTAAACCCTAAACTAACACTAAATCCTAAACCCTAAACCCTAAAGTAA
The DNA here is from genome assembly GCA_021442155.1 of Cymbidium sinense. Classification (NCBI taxonomy): domain Eukaryota; kingdom Viridiplantae; phylum Streptophyta; class Magnoliopsida; order Asparagales; family Orchidaceae; genus Cymbidium; species Cymbidium sinense. The sequence continues at coordinate 335,371,466 of CM038214.1, read as the reverse complement.
TCCTAAACCCTAAGCTAACCCTAAACCTTAAAAACCCTAAATCCTAAAGCCTAAACACTAAACCTTAAACCCTAAACCCTAAACCTTAACCCAAAACCCTAAACCCTAAAACCATAAACCCAAAACCCTAAACCTTAAACCCTAAACCCTAAACCCTAAAAACCTAAAAACCTAAACCTAAATAAAACTTTAAAAATAAAATAAATAAATAAACTTAAACCTAAATAAAATAAAGTATAAAATAAACCTAAACTTAAACCTAAAAGTAAAATAAAATAAACTTATAAAATAAACTAAAATAAAATAAATAAAATAAATAAACCTAAAAAAATAAAATAAACCTAATAAAACCTAAATAAAATAAAAACTAAATGTAAAATAAAAATAAAATAAACCTAAACCCTAAACTAAAAAGAAAACCTAACCTTAAAAGAAATTTAAATAAACAAAATAAAATAAACCTAAACCTAAAATAAAATAAAATATACTAAAACAAATAAAACCTAAACCAAATCCTAAAATATACTAAACCTAAACCTAAATCTAAACTAAATAAAATAAAATAAACTAAAAAAACCTAAACCTAAATTGAAAAATAAACCTAAAAATACAACTAAAATAAAAACCTAGAACCTAAAGCTAAAAAAAAAAATAAAACCAAACCTAAACCTAAAATATAAAATAAAAGTTATACTCAACAAAATAATAAACCAAAACTTAAACAAAAAAATAAACTAAAATATAAATCCTAAACTAAACTAAATAAACTTAAATAAATAAACTAAACTAAATAAAAATAAATCCTAAAACAAAATCAAAAATCAAATAAACTAAAATAAATAAAAAATATTCTAAATAAACTAAATAAACCTAAACTTACCAGTTTACTTAATTAAAAAAAAACCATATACCCTAAACTCTAAAAACCCCTAAACCCTAATGCAAAACCCTAAACCCTAAAAGCATAAACTTTAAAACTGTAAACCCCAAACCCTAAACCTTAAACCCTAAACCCTAACCCTAAACCCTAAACCCTAAAGCACAAACCCTAAACCTAAACCTAAAGTAACAAAATAAATTAAAAATAAACTGAAACCCTAAAACCTAATAAACTTAAACCTAAACCCTGAGAATGGGCAAAACATTGATGAGAACATCACTAAATAGGCTGCCTAGATCTAACTGTGGAAGCAAGAGGTGATTATAGTGGTGGTGGGAAAAGCTTTGGAGTTTACAATGGTGGTAGCCGAGGGAGAGATCGGGGATATGATGGGGATCTCACCTACCGAGATCGGGGTGGTTCGATGGGAACAAGAAATCAAGAATGGTCGATCCGATCTGCTACTTATGGAACTGTTTGTACAGTAGAAATGATTCTAGCAATCTAGGGTTTTTGATTTCCTCTATGTGTGCTCATTTTTTATCTTTGTTGTCACTTATCTCTTAGAAAACTTGGTGTGTTACTTGGTTAATGAAATTGAAAAGAAGAAATGTTGAATCTGAATTTGTTCTGTTTAAAAAAAACCAAAAACCCTAAACCCTAAACTAAAATGTGAACCTTAGACCTTAAACATAAACCCTAAAACCTAAACCCTGAACCCTAAACCCTAAAAACCATAAACCCTAAACCCTAAACTCTAATCCTAAACCCTAAACCCTAAGCCCTAAAAGCATAAACCTTAAAACCCTAAACCCTAAATCCTAAACCCTAAACCCTAAACCCTAAACCCTAAACCCTAAACCCCAAACCCTAAAACCTAAATAAACTAAACTAAAAAACTAAACTCCTCTGGCTCTCAAGCATGCTTTTCCTCTTGGATCCCTTTCTCCTTGCAATTTGGTTGTTTTTTTCTCCTTTATTGATCGGATCTTTGTTGGTTTGCCTCTATTTGGCCACGTGCGTGATGTTCCTGATCTCTTGATGATGGTTGTGATTCCTTTGGCCATGCAACTGAGCATTTCCTTCATGGAGACGGTGGCTAGGGCATCAAATCTATCAGGATTTATAGATTCAAAAGCCCCTTCTTTATTTCCTGTGGTTAAATCCTTTAAGGATGCTCTCTCTGGTAAGGCCCTTTCCCCTACTAATTTGGTGAACTTGATATCGACCTCGTTCTGGGAGATTTCTGTGATTATGTGCTCAAATACTGATGTTGAGAAGTTGGCTAAGCCTTATGAATTCACTTTAGTTGGTAAATTTACTTTGTGCTGACCTAATCTAGATAATATCCGATCTTTCTTTCATAATCTTAAGCTTTCAGGTGCATTTTCTATCGATTTGATTGATCCAAGGCACATTTTAATTCAGCTTACTAATGACCTAGATTATTCTAGGGTTTTTTCTCATCATTCATACTTTGTTTTTAATTGTCAAATGCACCTTTTAAAGTGGTCTCCCATTTTTAATATAAAATAGGAATCACTTATTGTTCCTATTTGGTTGGCTTTCCTGAATATGAGAATTCATTATGTTACGCATCAAGTTCTTTTTACTGTGGGAGCTCTTTTTGGCGCCTCTTCAAATTGGTCGCCACTGTGAGATCCCAACCTTCGTACTCGTGGTTGAAATTGATATCTCTAAAATGTACCCCAAAGAATTTTGGATTGGATCTGAGAAGTTTGGTTACAATCAAAAAGTTGAATTTGAGAATTTTTCTATTTCTTACTCGCATTGCAAAATTTATGGGCATGATAATTCAGAATGTTTTGTGCTGCACCCATTTCTTAAAAAGAAAAACTTGGTTGATCCCAATCCTAATCTACCAACTGATAAAGTGGGTAAACTTATTTATGTGCCTAAGGTTAATCAAAATGGGGATCATAATTCTAGTTCATTGGAACCAACTACTTTGCTTAATGAAGTGCTCAATGATGATATTCCAAAATTACAATCTTAGCAGGTTAAAGATATTGCTAATGTTGCCCAAAATGTTGAATATGATGGTTTGTATATCTAGCCTGCTTTACAAAATAATTTATCTCCTCAAAATATTGCCTCTACTCAGACTACCTTGCCTCTCTTGATTGTTGAACATGAGGAGGAACATGTGACCCTTAATAGTAATTTGTATGGTAAATTGATGATGGAGGAAAATTTGAAATCTAACTCTGAAGTTGATCCTGAAATTTGTGCTCTAAATGGTTTCACATCATCTCCTACTTCTAATCCTGAGATTGACAAGCATGCTAATCCAACATTACAGGTAAATACTAAAATTGAGGAAGGTAAAGTTATCATTAGAAATGTTTTGATTGATCCTGACCCCATTCTTAATACTACTAATCAGTCTCTCTTAGATGGGGATTCTTTGGACAGAAATAGACCATTTCAAACTGTTGTTAAAAAGAAATCACTAAAAGCAAAAGCAAAATGTAATAGCCCAGCTAGATCTACTAGATCTGGTTCCTCCTCTTATAAATAATTATCTCCTTTCCTTTCTTCTCTCTATTAGCTATTTTTTCTTTTCTTAGCTTATTTTATTTTCCTTTATGTTTAACACACTTATTTGGAATGTCCGAGGGATTGGGACCCTCATTGTCCGTAACCGTGTGAGAAGTCTTTATCGTACTAATAATATTCCTTTGCTGGTTGTTATTGAACCTCTCCTACTCTCTACTAAGATCAACCATGTTGCTAGAATGCTAGGTTTTAATAATTTTTCCTATAATATTAGCAATAAAATTTTGATTTTTTGGAATAATTTAGTCAATATATCTATCATTGATGATCTTTAGTAAGCTGTTAATGTCCACATCTCTTTAGGTGATTTCTCTACTCTGGGCTCCTTTGTTTATGCTTCATGTAACAGGGCTGGTAGGAACATCCTTTGAGATAATTTAAGAACTTTTGCTACTTCAATTAACAAACCTTGGTTGGTTGGGGGTGATTTCAACACTATCCTCTCGACCTCTGAAAGAAGGGGTGGTTGTTCCCCTAACATTCATTCCATGGAAGATTTTCCCAACATGATTCTTGATTGCAACCTTATTGACAATGGCTACTCGGGTTCAGATTACACTTGGCATAACTCTAGACTCTGGCAACACCTTGATAGGACACTCTTTAAATCTCTATGGATTAATCAATGGCCTAGTACCTCTATTGAGAATTTGAGTAGAACTTTGTCTGATAATGCTCCACTTTTGATATCTGTTAAAAATCCCTCTAATAGACTCTCCTCCCCTCCCTCATTTCGATTTCAAAATTTATGAACTCAACATTTTGATTTCTTAAATGTTGTCTCCACCAATTGGTTGGCCCCACTTCACCATGATAATACTGTGAAGGGCATGATTCGTCTCTGGTTTAAGCTTAAAAGACTTAAACAAAACCTAACTTGGTGGAACAAGCATCGTTTTAAAAATCTATTTGCTAATATCAAATATTTGGAATAATTGATTCGTTCTCTTGAAAATGTTATTTTGACTGATTCTTCTAGACTGAAGGATTTAAATGAAGCTAAAGATAACCTGGTTACCTATCAGAATATGGAGTAAACTTACTAACAGCAAAAGGCTGCCAATAAACATATTGCTGATGGGGACAGAAATACCTGATATTTCCATACTCTTTTCCAAAAAAAGAGAGCTTTAAATTCTATAAATAAAATTAAAAGTGCTAATGGAAACTGGATCACTGATAATAATGAGATTAAAGACTCTATCACTAATCATTTTAGAAATTTGTTGAACAACAACCATACTTTAGAGGCTATCTCCAACTCTCATTTGATTCCTTTAACAATTACCAGTGATGACTATCACTTGCTTACTATGGTCCCTATGGAAGTAAAAATTGATAAAATTCTTAATAACATGAATGTTAATTCTACTGCTGGCTCGGAAGGCTATACTACTTATTTTTTCTAGCATTGCTGGCTTGTTATTAAGCATGATTTAGTGGACGCAGTGGCTAATTTTTTTAATGGTACACCTTTACCTAGATACTTCTCCAGGACATCCATTGTTCTTATACCCAAAATTGATAATCTTGAATGTCAGTGACTTACATCATCCTTTGCACCTTTTTTCATAAACTTATTGTTAAATTGCTCACCAACAGAATTAGTCCTCTGCTTTATAAAATTATTTCTCTCAACCAAACTGGTTTCGTTAGAGGTAGAGCTATATCTGATAACATTCTTCTTGCCCAAGAACTGATTCATGATTTGGATGCCTCTAATAGAGGTGGTAACATCCTTTTCAAATTGGATATATCTAAAGCTTTTGACAACATCTCCTGGACCTTCCTTTTTCAAATCCTTCAATTGTTTGGCTTCTCTGATAATTTAATCTCCCTAGTTAAAAATTCTATTAATAATGCTTGGTTCTTTATTATTCTGAATGGTGAGGCCTTAGGTTTCTTCCCTTCTGCTCATGGTCTAAGATAAGGGGATCCCTTTTCTCCCTCTCTTTTTATTATTGAAGTGGAATATCTTTCTAGGAGCCTTAATGACCTCTTCAACAATAAACCTATTATGTTTTTTAGAACTCTGGGTGGTTTGCCTGTCTCCCATCTTAGCTTTGCTGATGATTTCATTATCTTTTGCAATGCTTCCATTCATCACATTGAAAACATTAAAAGTTTCTTAATTAAGGAAAGTGGTCTTTATTAATGAAGGTAAAAGTTGCTTCATTCCTTCCTCTAAAATCTCTAGTAACAAAATCAATCAAATCTTTAGAATCACTAATTTTCAGCAACAATACCTTCCTATTAAATATCTTGGAGCTCCTCTATACAAAGGTCAGAAAAGAGAACATCTCTTTGATGAGTTAATCCAAAAAATCTCAAAAAAAATTTCAGTTTGGGAATTTCATTTACTTTCATTTGGTGGGAGGCTCACTTTGCTTAAGAGTACCCTAAACTCCATGCCTTTATATCTTATTCAAACCATTGTTCCTATAAATTCTACCTTAAACAGAATTGCGCATCTTCTGAATAAATTCTTCTGGGATCAAACAACTCTACTGAAAGGATGCATTAGATTTCTCGATATAAAAGCTGTGGCACTCTTGTTAAAGGTGGGCTTGGCTATAAGCCAATCCATGAAGCTATTAATGCATTCTCTCATAAACTTTGGTGGAACTTTCAGAGCAAAAATAGTCTTTGGGCTAAATTCATGACTACCAAGTATTGCCAGGGTAAGCATCCTCTACGCCTTACAAGGTGACTCTCATGTATGGAAAAGACTTTGTTCCATCAAATGGGAATCTTTTATTTCTTGGGGTCAACTCGATCTTCTTTCTTTAGCAAGACAACTGACAAGTCTCCATGATGATTTATTATCTACTCACTCCAATGCTGCTATTAAAGTTAACTTTTTCTTGCAGAATAATAACTGAAATGATACCATGCTTATTGATTATATTCCAACCTCCATTTTTCATAAATTTACTAACATCCCCATCATTGTTAACCAACCCGATCAAATCCTTTTTAAGCTGTCTCAAAATGGTGATTTTAATCTTAAAGATGTCGAGATTCATATTAGAGAAGCTCATTATTTCTCTAATGTGTTTTTTAAACTTTGGAATAACACTATCCCTATTTCTTACTTTATCATTACTTGGAGAATTTTGAAAAATTTCATCCCTATTGATTCTTTAATGTGGGGTAAAGGGTTTTATTTACCTTCAAAATACTACTGCTGTTTTCACATTGAGAATGTGAACCATGTATTTTTTTAATGGATCGATTGCCTATAAATTATGGATTTGGTATGATGATCTATTCAATATTTATCATTTTAATGACTCTTTATCCCTATATCAGCTTCTTGATGTTTATTTTCAAAGAACTATTAAAGGTCACATTAAAGTGGCAACTTCCATCACTCTTATATTGTTCATATGGATGGATAAAAATGATGCCAAACATCGTCGTGGGATTCCTATGAATCATAAAAGGATTATTGCTAGAGTTAAAGAGAAAATTCATGCCTTATTTAATGCTAGTTTAAGTACCAACATTCAATTTAAAGGTTGTAAATTTGTTATCCTGCCTGATTTCCCTAATGTTAAAAAAGGATAAGATTGTCTATTGGATAAAGCCTCATAATAATATTATCAAAATCAATACTAACGGCTCCATTTCTCAAAATTCTTTTGGCTGTGGTGGCATTTTCAATAATTTTAAAGGTACTGTTACTTGTGCCTTTGCCTATCCTCTTAGTGCATGTTCTATTATCTATGCTGAATTAATGGCTATTAACAAAGCTATTGAGATTTCTTTACAAAAAGGTTGGCTTAACATCTGGATTGAGGTGGATGCTCTCTTACTGATTGATATGTTAACCTCCACCAAGATGGGAAATACAGATTTGTTCTACCTCCTTAATCACACTAGAGCTCTTTTATCTTAAGTTTATTTCAAAATCACTCATGTTTGGCGTGAAGGTAATGCATGTGTTGATTACCTTGCTAATCTTAGTGCTAGACTAGATGACATAACCTTCTTTGATTAGCTTAATCTTCCTAAACACTTGCATGGGTTAGTAAATTTGGACAATACTAGTTTACCCTATATCAAAAAGTAGTCTCTATTTTAGGTCTTTAATCTGTTATTGGTTTTCCCAACCTATTTATTCTATCCTTAATTTTTATTCTGTTGCCTTATGGGTTTCTCTGATGTATTTCCCTAAAACTATTTACTGGATTTCCTATGTTGGGAGCTATTGCCTCTCTTGCCTCCACTATTGGTCGACTCTTATTTATCCATCTACTTATTCGAGATTTTTGTCCTTGTTGTTTCCTCTCCCCTTATTTGAGATGAGATGACCCTTTTCCAAACCTAGGACAGATTATTTTATTTGCTTACAATCCCTGTTGTCTTACTACACGATTGGGACTATTCTCTGTTGGTTCCTTTGCATGATTGGGACTACTTTTTGCCTCTCCTTCTTGTTGTCTCTACTGATACTGTCTACTTAGACTCTGGACTTTTTCTCCTTGATTTAATGGATTATATGCTGCTATTTTTTTCTTGTATTAGAGGCTCTTGTCTTTGTTCTCCCAACTATGGGTTTGCTATTGGTTTTCCTACTTTTGGTTGGGTCCTTTTTCATTTGCCCTTTGGGTTTGTGCTTCCCCTTTTCCCAACCTGCAATGATAAAGTGTTTTATTTACTACCCATTTCTGTTCTTTCCTTTCTGACTGGGTTTGTTTTTTTGACACCCTCTCTTGCTATCTTTCTTGTGGCTAGTTGCTTAGTTGTTGGGCTATTTTCCCTTGATTGGCAGGTTTTTTCTGCTGCTATTTGGTTGATTCGCATTTTGGTTCATTACAGCTTTGGTGCTATCTTCAAGAATCATTGTCGAGTTTAGTATCTATTTTACTATTTTGGTGTTTGCCAACATGTTCTTTCTGGATATTATGCGTTGCAGGCTAGCTTTTGTGGTTGCTCTTGTGGATGGTTTCTTGCTCTCTTAATTGCTGATTGGATAATCATCAGATCTGTGCCTTTGGATCTATTAAACTTGTGCAATTACTATTGTGATCATGTTATTATCAAGGGGACTATTAACATATATATTGCTGATCCTACATGGCTACTTTTTTGGATTCAAGCTTGGTCTTTTACTCTGATGATTGTAGTGTATTTCACCCCTTTAGCTATGGCCTTGATTTTTCTGTCAGCTTACTGGTTATGTTTTTGCTTGACTCTCTTTGATATGCATATTTATTGTTGTGGTCTTATTATCAATATGGTGGATGTGCCCAAAATTTTCAGCTAGTTTGGGATTTTGTTGGTTGTGCATTCTCATGCCTTGTGGGCATTATTTGGTGATACATGTCTTATATAGGGTGGGTGGCATCCCTTTACCATTCTGATCTATGTTGCCTTCTTTTCTATTATGTTTGCAGGTATTAAAGACCAAATCAACTCCGCCAAATGGAAGTTGTTCCACCTCAGGTATGTAGGCTATGAAGGCTAGGATGATTTCACTCATCTGTTGGTTGGTAGTAGCACTTGTGAAGTAACCCTTCATTGGAAGTTTGGATGCGTTTGTGGCTACCCCAAATTTGTGTGACTGAGCTTGAGCCTGCTCTCACTAGATCTTCTATAATTCACTCATTTTATTCTATTTTCACCTTTAATTTGATATGTATTGCTTTAATTATGCTAACTCTTTTACCTAGATCCTTACAGATTCTATGTTTTTTCTCTAACGAATGCATCGACTTCTCTCATCCTCAAGAGCCTTTATTTTTTATCTATCTTTATTTGTTGCTTTTATTTTTTATTTATTTTTATCCATTTGCTTTTATTTTTTATCTATCTTTATTTGTTGCTTTCCTTTTCTTCTCGCTTTATTTTGATTGTAACTGCAGGGATCTACTCTAGGGCTTTGTAGCTCTTTAGTTTCTAAGTTTATCCCCTCTTAAGGACCTTGTAATCCTTTTTTTATGGCAATAAAATTCCCCTATATGGGGTTTCATAAAACAAAAAAAACCCCAAACCCTAAACCCTAAACCCTAAACTCTCAACTAACCTAAAAAGTTAAAAACCTAATCATAAACAAAATAAAACATAAAAATAAAATAAAAAACCTAAACCAAAATAAAATAAAAAATAAAATAAAATAAAAACCTAAACTAAAGTGAGAAATTAAAAACCTAAATAAAATAAAAACTAAACCTAAAATAAAAATAAAATGAACCTAAAATAAAATAAAATAAAAACTAAATAAAAACCCAAACCTAAAAATAAATAAAAAATAAAACCTAAATTCTAAACTAAAAAAAAGCCTAAACCTAAAATAAAAATAAAATAAAACTAAACCTAAACTAAAATAAATAAAACCTAAACCTAATCCTAAAATAAACTAAACCTAAACCTCAACCTAAACCCAAAATAAAATAAAATAAACTAAAAATAAACCTAAACCTAAACTAAAAAAAAACCTCAAAAAAAATCTAAAATAAAAACCTAAAACCTAAACTTAAAAAAATAAAATAAAAACTTAAACCTAAACCTAAAAATAAAAAATAAAACATTAACTTAAAAAATAAAATAAAAATAAAACTCAACTAAAATAATAAACCTAAACCTAAACCTAAACCTAAAAACAAAACTAAAATAAAACCCAAACTAAAATAAACTAAACTAAATAAAATAAAAAATAAACCTAAATAAAAAAATAAATTAAAATAAATAATAAATAAATTAAATAAATAAACCTAAAATATTTTAAAAAACCCTAAACCCTAAACCTTAAATCCCACTCCCTAAACCTTAAACCCTAAATCCTAAACCTAACCCTAAACCCTAAACCCTAATCCCTAAACCATAACAAAACCTTGAACCCTAAACCCTAAACTAACCCTAAACCCTAAACCCTTAAAACCTTAAACCTTAAAGTCTAATCACTAAACCCTAAACCCTAAACCGTGAATCCAAAACTCTAACCATAAACCTAAAACCCTAAACCCTGAAAGCTTAAACCCTAAAATCGTAAACCTAAATGCTAACCCTAAACCCTAAATGCTAAAAGCATAAACCCTAAAACCCTAAACCCTAAATGCTAAACCCTAAACCCCAAATACTAAACCTAAACCTAAAGTAACTAAATAAATTTAAAAATAAACCTAAACCCTAAAACCTAATAAACATAAACCCTAAGAAGTGACCTTGACAGAACATCACCAAGCTCTAGATCCGGTGGAGGAAGGCAGGCAGAGGTTATCATAGTGGTGGGGATCCGGAAGTGCTAGCAGATATGGAGGTGGTCTGAGAAGTGGTTGGGAGGGAGGAGAGGTGAGGTGAGTGGTGGTGACAGAAGGTGAGATCATGGATATGATGGCAGATCCCGCTACTCGAGAGGAGGGGGTAGTTTTAATGGTAACAAGAGAAACTAAAAAATGGGCGATTTGATCTACTGTTTATGGAGATGTGTCTTTACATTAAAGATGGTTCTAATTATCTCAGGTTTTTTATTTGTTCTATGTGTGCTCATTTTTTATCTACATCTTCGTTTATTTCTTAGAAAACTTGGTGTGTTACTTGGTTGATGAAATTGAAAAGAAGAAATGTTGAATCTGAATTTATTCTCAGTTAAAAAAAACACAAAAACCCTAAACCCTAAACAAAACTTCAACCCTGACTAAACTCTAAACTCTAAAAATCCTAAACTCTAAACCCTAAACACTAAACCCTAAAACCCTAAACCCTAAACCATAAATCCTAAAACCTAAACCCTAAAACCTTAACCCTAAACCCTAAACCCTAAATAAATCCTCAACTAAACCTAAACCCTAAACCCTAAACCCTAAAAAGCTAAAAACCTAAGCCTAAACTAAATAAAACTTAAAAATAAAATAAATAAAAAAACTTAAACAAAAATAAAATAAAATCAAAACCTAAACTAAAACCTAAACCTAAAGCTAAAGCTAAACCTAAACCTCAAGAGAAAATAAAATAAAAATTAAAAACTAAATAAAAATATAAATAAATAAAAATCTAAACTAAAGTAAAAAAATAAAAAACCTAAATAAAATAAAAACTAAACCTAAAAAATAAAATAAACCAAAAATAAAATAAAATAAAAATAATAAAAACCTAAACCTAAAAAATAAACCTAAAAAATAAATAAAAAATAAAACCTCAATCCTAAATTAATAAAAAAAACTTAAACCTAAAATAAAAAAATAAACCAAAACATAAACTAAAATAAACTAAACTAAAATAAATAAAACCTAAACTTAAATCTAAAATAAACTAAACCTAAACCTAAACCTAAACCCTAAATAAAATAAAATAAACTAAAAATAAAACTTAAAAATAAATCTAAAATAAAAACATAAAAGCTACACCTAAAAAAATAAAATAAGAACCTAAACCTATACCTAAAAATGAAAAATAAAACCAAAGCTAAAAAATAAAATAAAAATAAAATTGAACTAAAAAATAAACCTAAACCTAAACTAAAATAAATAAAGTTAAAATATATAAACTAAACTAAATAAAAATTGAAATAAATGTAAATAAAAATACAAAATAGAATAAACTAAAATAAATAGAAAATAAACTAAATAAACCTAAACCTACGAGTTTACTAACTTAAAAAAATAAAAGAATAAAAAAAACTCTAACCCTAAACCCTAAACACTAAAACTAACCCTAAACCTTAAACCCTAAACCCTAAATACAAAACCTTAAAACCTTAAAACCTAAACCCTAAATCTTAGACCTTAAATCCTAAATCCGAAATCCTAAACCCTAAACCCTAAACTCTAAACCCTAAACCTACAACCCTAAACCCTAAACCTACAACCTACAATCCTTAACCCAAAACTGCAAACCCTAAACCCTAAACCTTAAACCCTAAACGATAAAAACTTAAAAACCTATACCTAAACTAAATATAACCTAAAAATAAAATAAATAAAAAAATTGAAACCTAAATAAAATAATAAAAGGAAATAAAATAAAAAGCTAAACTAAAACCTAAACCCAAACCTAAACCTAAACATAAAAAAAAATTTAAAAATAAAATAAAGTAAACTAAAATATAATAAATAAAAACCTAAACTAAACTAAAAAATAAAATAAATCAAAAAATAAAAAAACTAAAGAAAATAAAAATAAACATAAAATAAAATAAAAATGAAAATAAGGTAAAATAAAATAAAAACTAAATAAAAGCCTAAACATAAAAATAAAATCAAAAACTAAATAAAAAATAAAACCTAAACCCTAAACTAAAAAAAACCTAATATAAACAAAATAAAATAAACCTAATCCTAAACTAAAATAAACTAAACTAAAATAAACAAAACCTAAACCTAAACCTACACTAAATAAATTAAAATAAACAAATAATATTCCTAAACCTAAATCAAAAAATAAAACCTAAAACTTGAACCTAAAACCTAAACCTAAAAACATAAAATAAAAATCTAAACCAAAACCAAAACCTAAAAAATAAAATAAAAATAAAACTAAGCTAAACAATAAGCATAAACCTAAACGTAAACCTAAAAAATAAACTAAAATAAATACCTAAACTAAAATAAATAAATTAAATTAAATAAAAATTAATAATAAACATATATAAAAATGAATAATAAAATAAACTAAAATAAATAAAAAATAAGTAAAATAAACTAAATAAACCTAAACCTACCATTTACTTAATTAAAATAAAAGACCCTAGACTCTAAACCCTAAACCTTAAACCCTAAACCCTAAATCATAAAATAAACTTTAAACCATAAACCCTAAACCGTAAAAAACCCTAAACCCTAAAGCTTAAACTTTAAACCCTGAAACCCTAAACCCTAAACTTTAAACCCTAAAACCCTAAACCCTAAACCCTAAACCCTAAAACCTACAACCCTAATCCCTAAACCATAAACCCCAAACCCTAAACCCTAAACCTAAAACCCTAATAACGTACAAACTTATACCTAAACTAAAAAAACATACAAATAAAATAAATAAATAAAACCTAAACCTACATATAATAAAAAAATAAAATAAAATAAAAACCTAAACTAAAACCTAAACCTAAACCTAAATGTAAACCTAAACCTAAACATAAGAATAAAAAAACTAAACTAAAATAAAATAAATAAAAACCTAAACTACACTAAAAAATAAATAAACCTAGAAACAAAAAATCTAAATAAAATAAAAATAAAATAGAAAATAAAAATAAAATAAACCTAAAATAAAAAAAAAGAAAAACTAAATAAAAACCTAAACCTAAAAATAGATTAAAAATAAAACCTAAACCCTAAACTAAAAAAAACCTAAACCTAAAATAAATAAAATTAAAATAAACCTAAATCTAAACTTAAAATAAATAAAACCTAAACCCTAAACTAAATAAAATAAAATAAATAAAAAATAGAACATAAAAATAAACCTAAAATAAAAATCTAAAACCTAAACCTAAAAAAAGAAAAAGAAACCTATACATAAACCTAAAAAAAAAAAAATAAAACATAAACCTAAAAAATAAAATAAATATTAAACAAACATAAAAAATAGAACCTAAACCTAAACCTAAAAAATAAACTAAAATAAAAAACCTAAAGTAAGATAAATAAACCTAAAATAAATAAACTAAATTAAATAAAAATTAAAAATAAAAATAAAAATAAATAAGTAATGTAATAAATTAAAATAAATAAAAATAACCAAAATAAACCAAATAAACCTAAACTAATCGATTTACTTAATTTAAAAAAGGCCCTAAACCATAAACTCTACACCCTAAACCCTAAACCCTAAACCCTAAAACTAACCCTAAACACTAAACCCCAAACTTACAACCCAAAACCCTAACCCCTAAACCCTAAACTCAAACACTAAACCCTAAACCCTAAAACCTTAAACCCTAACACACTAAACCCTAACCCTAAACCCTAAACAAAAGAATAAACCCTAAAACCTAAACCCTAAACTCGAACCCTAAACCCCAAACCCTAAACCTAAACAAAATGTAACTAAATAAATGAAAAATTAAACCTAAATCCTAAAACCTAATAAACGTAAACCCAAAGAATAAGTAGAACCTTGATGCCAGGAACATCACCATCAATCGCTCCTAGTTCGCAAGGGAGGCAAAGGAGGTTATCAGGGTGGTGGGGTATCTGAGGTGATATGAAGAAGTGGTGCGAGGAGTGGAAGCAATGGAGGTTATAGCCATGGTGGTGCCAGAGGGAGAGATCGAGGATATGATGGTGGATCCCACTACTTGAGAGGCTGGGTAGTTCTGATTGGAACTGGAGAAACTGAAGAACGGCCAATCTGATCTACTGCTTATGGAACTTTATCTTTATAGTAAAGAAAATTCTAGTTATCTATGATTTTTTATTTGCTTTATGTGTGCTCATTTTTATATATGTCATCATTTTTGTCTTAGAAAACTTTTTGGTTACTGAAATTGGAAAGAAAAATATTGAATCAGAATTTGTTCTCTGTTAAAAATAAACCAAAACCCTAATACCCTAAACAAAAACCTGATCCCTAGAACTAAAACCTAAACCTTAAACCCTAAACCCTAAATCCTAAAAACCCTAAACCCTAAACCCTAAACCTAAACCCTAAACCCTAAACCCTAAACCCTAAAACTTAAACCCTAAACCCTAAATCCTAAACCTTAAACCCAAAATCCTAAACCCTAAACCCTATACCTAAACCTAAAAATAAAAAATAAAACCAAACCTAAAAATTAAAATAAAAATAAAATTGAACTAAAAAATAAACATAAGCCTAAACCTAAAAAATAAAGTAAAATAAAAAACCTAAACTAAAATAAATAGACTTAAAATATATAAACTAAACTAAATAAAAATTAAAATAAACATAAATAAAAATACAAAATAGAATAAACTAAAATAAATAGAAAATAAACTAAATTAACCTAAACCTATGAGTTTACATAATTTCAAAAAAATAAAAAAAATTAAAAAAACCCTAACCCTAAACCCTAAACCCTAAACCTTAAATCTTAAACCCTAAACACTAAACCTTAAAACCTTAAACCCTAAACCCTAAATCTTAAACCCTAAATCCTAAACCTTAATCCTAAACCCTAAACCCTAAACCTACAACCCTAAATCCTAAATCTATAACCTATAATCCTTAACCCTAAACCGCAAACCCTAAACCCTAAACCCTAAACCCTAAACTATAAAAACCTAAAAACCTATATTTAAACTAAATATAACTTAAAAATAAAATAAAAAAAACTAAAACCTAAATAAAATAATAAAAGAAAATAAAATAAAAACCTAAACTAAAACCTAAACCCAAACCTAAACCTAAACACAAAAAAAAAATTTTTAAATAAAATAAAGTAAACTAAAATATAATAAATAAAAACCTAAACTAAACTAAAAAATAAAATAAACCAAAAAATTAAAAAAAAAACAAAATAAAATAAATATAAACATAATATAAAATAAAATAAAATAAAATAAAATAAAATAAAAACGAAATAAAAACATAAATATAAAAATAAAATCAAAAAATAAATAAATAATAAAACCTAAACCCTAAACTAAAAAGAAAAGAGCCTAAAATAAACAAAATAAAATAAACATAATCCTAAACTAAAATAAATAAAACCTAAACCTAAGCCTACACTAAATAAATTAAAATAAACAAATAATATTCCTAAACCTAAATCAAAAAATAAAACCTAAAACCTGAACCTAAAACCAAAATTGAAAAAAATAAAATAAAAATCTAAACCAAAACCAAAAACAAAAATATAAAATAAAAATAAAACTAAGCTAAACAATAAGCATAAACCTAAATGTAAACCTAAAAAATAAACTAAAATAAATGCCTAAATAAAAATAAATAAACTAAATTAAATAAAATTAATAATAAACATATATAAAAATGAATAATATAATCAACTAAAATAAATTAAAAATAAGCTAAATAAACTAAATAAACCTAAACCTACCTATTTACTTAATTAAAATAAAAGACCCTAAACCATAAACCCAAGACCCTAAACCCTAAACCTTAAACCATAAACCCTAAACTATAAAATAAACCCTAAAACCTAAACCCTAAACTTACAACCCTAAAACTAAACCCTAAACCTAAACCATAAACCCTAAACCACTAACCTGACCCAACCCTAAACCCATACTCTAAACCATACTTTAAACCCTAAACTGAAACTAAACTAAATCCCTCCTAAACTCCACACCCTAAACCTGCCCACCCACCTTCTCCCTAAACCAAACCCTAAACTAACTGACCCAGGCCTAAACTACACTAAATAAAACCTACAAAATAAATAAATAAAACCTAAACCTACATATAATAAAATAATAAAAATATAAACTAAAACCTAAACCTAAACCTAAACAGAAACATAAAAAAAAAAATTGAACTAAAATAAAATAAATAAAAACCTAAACTACACCAAAAAATAAATAAACCTAAAAGCAAAAAAACCTAAATAAAATAAAAACTTAATATAAAATAAAATAAAATAAACCTAAAATAAAAAAATAAAAACCTAAACCCTAAACTAAAAAAACCTAAACCTAAAATAAATAAAATTAAAATAAACCTAAACCTAAATGCAATTGCATTTTCTGCTCCAATTGCATCGACATAGAGGAATCAAAATAGATCCCGCCCTATGGAGAATGTGGTCAGAAATCCACTCCCTAACTAAAAAGGAGTTGGATGGTGTCCCATAAATGTGGACCATTGAAAAGCCTTATGGACAACCTAAGATTCTTGTAAAATAAATAAAACCTAAACCCTAAACTAAATAAAATAAAATAAATAAAAAATAGAATGTAAAATTAAACTTAAAATGAAAATCTAAAACCTAAACCTAAAAAAAACAAAAAGAAACCTATACCTAAACCTAAAATTAAAAAAATAAAATGTAAACCTAAAAAATAAAATAAAAATTAAACTAAATTAAAAAATAGACATGAACCTAATCCTAAACCTAAAAAATAAACTAAAATAAAAAACCTAAATTAAAATAAATAAACCTAAAAAAAATAAACTAAATTAAATAAAAATTAAAAAGAAAAATAAATATAAATAACTAATACAATAAACTAAAATAAATAATAAATAACCTAAATAAACCAAATAAACCTAAACCTATCGATTTACTTAATTTAAAAAAGGCCCTAAACCATAAACTCTACACCCTAAACCCTAAACCTAAACCCTAAATCCTAAACTAACCCTAAACACTAAACAAACCTAAACCCTAAACCCTAAACCCTAAACCCTAAACCCTAAAGCCTAAACACTAAACCCTAAACCCTAAACCCTAAACTCTAACCCTAAACCCTAAACCCTAAAACCTTAAACCCTAAAATGCTAATCCCTAACCCTAAACCCAAACCTTAAAAACCCTAAAAGAACCCAAAAAACTGCGCTCTATCTCTAGCAATTCTCCGACGATTTTATGTTCTCGTGCTTCTTCCTGCAGTTTTGGCCGCATTTCGGGTTGCTCCGATCATGATTGCTAATTTTTTGCTTAGTTGCGCATTATCGCTCAGTTCGCTGCTTATGTGACTCCCACTGGATCATTCAATGGCGGAGACTTCACTCTCTACAAAATCACACTCGGCCCTCCTGGATGCGCCGACTTTGCTCTC
This sequence comes from Cymbidium sinense, assembly GCA_021442155.1. Taxonomy (NCBI): domain Eukaryota; kingdom Viridiplantae; phylum Streptophyta; class Magnoliopsida; order Asparagales; family Orchidaceae; genus Cymbidium; species Cymbidium sinense. The sequence continues at coordinate 335,353,361 of CM038214.1, read as the reverse complement.
TGATCCTTAAGGTATTCTCGATATGAATCCATCCGATAATGCGCCTGCTGTCAAGTCCTTTAAGGATGCTCTTTCTGGTAAGATCCTTAGCTCTAATGCCTCAGTTAATTTAGTTTCCATGACATTCCATGGAATGCCGGCTGTCATGTGCTCTGACCAGGATGTGGAGATGTTAGCTAAGCCTTTTGAGTTCGCTTTGGTTGGTAAATTTTCTCTACTACGCCCTACTCTAGATAATATCCGCTCTTTCTTCCATAGCTTAATGCTTTCGGGAGTCTTCACTATTGGGCTGATTGATCCTCGTCATATCCTTATTCAATTATCCAATGATTTAGATTATTCTTGGGTCTTTGCTCATCGCTCCTATTTTGTGTATAATTGTCAAATGCGGCTCTTGAAATGGTCACCCCTTTTTGATGTCAAAGAGGAATCCCCTATTATTCATTTATGGCTTGCTTTCCCTAACATGAGAATTCACTATGTTACTCACCAAGTTTTGTTTGCAGTTGGGGCTCTATTTGGTAGACCCCTTCAAATTGATCAAGCCACTGCCGCTAGATCTCGACCATTTGTTGCACGTATCTTGGTTGAGATTGACATTACAAAAAAATACCCTAAAGAGGTTTGGATTGGTTCGGAAAAATTCAGATATAATAAGAAAGTGGAATTTGAAAATCTTGCCATCTTTTGCACTCATTGTAAGATCCATGGCCATGACCATTCTGAATGCTTTGTATTACATCCTAACCTCAAAAAGAACATACCACAGGATCCTAATACCTCTCTTGGAACTGGTAAAACCAAATAAGTTAGTTTATGTTCCTAAAGCTTCTCATAAGGGAACTCATCCCACAACATCTACCCCTTTATTACCCACTGATGTGTCCAATGAAATACACTCTGAGCTTGGCAAAAATACTACTACTGAGGTGTGTGAAGAAACTAATAAGCATTTACCTAGCACTACTTTCACTTGTAATAATTTGGCCTCTCATGACAATCCTTTGCTTCACTTGAATCTTAATGATAATTTGAATGGGGACCTTATATTGGATCAAAATAATGTTAATCATTTGGTGTTAGATCAAAATCAGATTATGCATCATGGTATTGAGAATGATATTTGTACTTTGAATGGTGCAAGAACCTCTCCTTCTACTTCTCTATAGAGTGAGACTCAAGCTATTCCCATTTCCCATTCTTACTCTAATACTGAAGAAGGAGAAATCACCATTAATAAAACATTATCTGATATTGCTACTATTCTGGATACCCAAAACCAATCCCTCTCTGATGGAGATACTTTAGATACTGATAGACCCTTCCAAATAGTTATTAAAAAAAATCTTCCAAAGCCAAAATGGCTAATAATAACTTCACTATAATCACACGTTCTTCCCTAACACCTCACAAATAACTATGTCATCCTCTCTTCTTTTTACATTTCCTTTTTCCTTTTTCTTTTGGATTCCTTATGATCAATTTTCTTATCCAGAATATCCAGGGTTGTGGGACTCTTCTAAAATCAGTGTTAGAGCCTCACTCATAACATCAAATTACTTGTTATTATTGAGCCTTTCATTCACTCTTCCAAGATTGCCCATGTTGCTAGATCAATTGGATTTCAAAATTTCCTCTTCAACCTTAATAATAAAATATGGTGTTTTTGGAATAATTCCATCACCATTTCCATCATTGATGATCTCAAACAATTGGTAAATGTCAAAATATCTTTAGGTGAGTTTTTGGCCTTTGGTTCCTTTATCTATGCTTCTTGTAATAGAGCCGGTAGGAACATACTTTGGAATCACTTAAGAACCTTCGCCTCCTCAGTTAACCTTCCCTGGTTGGTTGGGGTGATTTCAACACTATCATTGCTTCTTGAAGAGGGGAGGATGTTCTCCCCACCATTCCATGGAAGACTTCTCTAATATGATCCTTGATTGCAATCTGATTGACATTGGTTTTTCAGGGTCTGATTACACGTGGCAAAACTCTAGACTTTGGTAGCATCTTGATAGGACCCTCTTTAATTCTCTTTGGATCAATCAATGGCCTCTTACTTCTGAGCATTTTGAGAACTTTGTGATCATGCTCCTCTTTTGATCTCTATCAAAACTCCCCTCTTAACCCTTCTACTCCCTCACCTTTTAGATTCCAAAATATATGGACCCAACATGGTGACTTCACTAATGTTGTTTTCACTATTGGATGGCTCCTGTTCACCCCGATAATTCCGTTAAAGCATGCTTCATCTTTGGCTTAAGCTCAAGAGGCTTAAACAAAATCTCAATTGGTGGAACAAGCATATTTTTAAAAATCTTTTTACCAATCTTAAAGCTATGGAACAAGTCGTTTGCTCTATTGAAGAGGCTGTCTTAATTGATCCCAGTAAGCTTGATGAGTTGAGCATTGCCAAAGATAGTTTGATTAATTATCAAAATATGGAGGAAACCTATTGCGTCAAAAAGCCATAGCAAACATATTGTTGATGGCGATAGAAACACTAAGTATTTCCATGCTATTTGTAAAAAACGAAAAGCTTTAAACTTGATTAAGAAAATTAAGAACTCTAATGGTGGTTTGGATAAGCGATATGAAATTAAGGAATCATCATACATCGGTTCAAAATTTACTTAATTCTAATCCTTCGTTAAACATGCCCTCTAACACCCACCTTATCCCTTCTTTGATTAGCAATGAGGATAACCATTTGCTCACTATGCGTCCCTCGGAAGTGGAGATTAGTAGTACTCTCAATAGCATGAACATTGATTATTCTGTAATGGTTTTATGACTCATTTCTTTTCATTGTTGGCCTTTTATTAAATCGATCTTGTTAATCTGTTATTGATTTTTTTGATGGCAGCTCTATTCCCAAATATTTTTCAAGTACTTCTATTGTCCTTATTCCCAAAACCATCAATCCTGAATCTTGGGGAGATTTTTGACCTATTAGTCTTTGTACCTTTTTCCAAAAACTCATTGCTAAATTAATTAATAATATGATTAGCCCCCTGCTCCATAAAATCATCTCCCCAAAACCAAACTGGTTTCATTAAAAATAGAGCCATATCGATAATATTCTTCGCCAAGAGCTAGTTCATGACATTGATGTCTCTTCTAGAGGAGGTAATATGCTTTTCAAAGCTGGACATCTCTAAAGCCTTTGACAACCTCTCTGGGATTTCCTCTTTTAAATCTTACATTTGTTTGGTTTCTCGATAATTTTATCCGCTTATAAAAGTTGTATCACTAACGTCGGTTTTTCGTTATCTTAAATGGTGAATCCCTTGTTTCTTTACTTCAAGCCATGGTTTGCGTCAAGGTGACCCTCTTTCTCCTTCTCTTTTATCATTCTTGAATATCTTTCAAAGCCTCAATGATCTTTTCATTAAAAACCTAATATGGCTTTTAAAACTCATGGTGGTTTCCACGTTTCTCATCTTAGCTTTGATGATTTTATAATCTTCTGCAATGACTCTCTTCAACATGTTAAAACTATTAAGAATCTCTTAAATGATTTTGGCAAAGTTAGTGGTCTCTTCCTTAATGAAAGAAAATGCTGTTTTATTCCCTCAACTAAGATTCCTATCAATAGACTAAATCAAATCTCTAGAATTACTAATTTTAAGCAAAGTCAATTTCCCATTACTTATCTCGGGGATCCGCTTTTTAAAGGCCAGAAAAGATCTCATCTTTTTGATGACCTTATTCAGAAAATTTCTAATAAAATCTCAATTTGGGAATTTCATTTACTATCTTTTGGTGGTAGGCTAACCTTGATTAAGAGCACTCTAAATTCCATGCCTTTATATCTCATCCAAACCATTGTGCCGACCATTTCTAGCATCAACAGAATTGAGCGTCTTCTAAATAAATTTTTTTGGGGCTCCAACACCTCTTCTAAAAAAATGCACTGGACCTCTTGGTTTAAGAGTTGTGGAACTTTTGACGAAGGTGGTCTTGGTTGTAAATCCATAAAAGAAGCTATCAATGCCTTTTCCTATAAACTCTGGTGGAATTTTAGGAGTAATCATAGTCTTTGGGCTAATTTCATGAATGTTAAATATTGCCAGGGTAAGCACCCCCTCATTTATCCCTTTAAGCTGGGTGACTCTCCTGTGTGGAAAAGACTTTGTTCTGTCAAATGGGATGCAGAATCCTTAATAGTAAGCTTGCTAATTTTATCCCTTTTACTTTCTTGAATATGGTTACTACTCTTCCTATCACTCCTCACAATCAAGATCATATTCTCTTTAAGCTCTCTCATAATGGTGACTTCAACCTCAAAAATGTGTTGCTCCACATTAAAGATACTCATGATTCCTCCTATGTATTCTCCAAACTTTGGAATAACACTATCCCTACTTCTTATTCTTCTTGGCATTATTCAAAAATTTTATCCCTGTTGATTCCTTGTTGTGGGGTAAAGGGTTTCATTTACCCTCTAAATGTCAATATTGTTTCCATATTTAGAATGATAATCATGTTTTTGTTAATGGGGTCATTGCTTCTAAACTTTGGATTTGGTATGATGATCTTTTTAACACTGTCAATTTCAATGGCTCACTTACTTTATATCAACTTCTTGAAATCTATTTTGATAATACTATTAAAGATCACATTAAGGTTATCATTGCTATCACTCTTATCTGGTTCATATGGATGGACCGTAATGATGCAAAACACCGTGGGATCCCTATGAACCACGTGAGGATTATTGCTAGAACTAAAAATAAAATTCGTGACTTGTTTAAAGCCAATCTCATTGATTACAGACAATTCAAAGGCTGTAAATTTGTAATAAAGCGGGCATTAACCGGATGAACCTTCATCGAAATGACAAGATTGTCTATTGGAAAAACCTCTTGACCATATTATTAAAATCAATCGATTGCTCGTCTCTCATAATGGCTCTGGTTGTGGTGGCATTTTCAGGAACTCTAAGGGTATAGTTCTATGTGCTTTTGCTTACCCCCTTACTTCCTGCACTGTCCCATTTTTTGAGCTTATGGCAGTCTTCAAAGCTCTTGAGATTTGTCTCCAAAATGGTTGGCTCAATATTTGGATTGAGGTGGATCTTTGTTTGATCTTTTGACCTCCACTAAGATGAGCAGCACTGAATTGTACTACCTCCTCAAACAAACTAGAGCTCTTCTTTCCCAATTGAATTTTAACATCACTCATGTTTGGCGTGAAGGAAATGCCTGTGCTGACTACCTTTCCAATCTGGCTGCTAGATCCGATGGTATCATCTTCTTTAATCAACTCACCTTACCCAAACACTTGCATGGGCTATTTAACTTGGACAACTTTGGGTTTCTTTATCTCAGAACTTAATCTACCTTTTTGTTGTTTACTATCCATTCATCCTTTTACTGTATGCCTCATTACTTTATGGCTTTCTGTTCCTTTTTTGGGTCTTTTGTGGATGTTTCACACAGATATTATTTGCTATTTTGATTTCTGTGGGCTCACTGCTTTTGGCATTTACGACAAAGGGCTGTTGTTGAGCTATGTGCATACTAATATCCTGCATTGGAATTTTGTTGAGCTACGTGTCAGCTACTTTTGGTTTTATAACAATCATTACTGGAGGGAGATATTTATCATGATGGGTTTAGCTACTACTATTACTTACTGCAACTGGCTATTTTTTAAAGATATTATTGCTTGGAGCATCTTAGTTACCTATGCTATTTCTATGCATTATATTAGTGTTCATTATGCTGGGTGCAATATTTATTTTGAAGATTTACTGTTAGGTTGTTGGATTTTAGCTGATAATGATTGGTGGCTGGACTTTGAAATGTGCTTATCTCCCCTATTAGATCATGTGCTGCTGCTGATATTCTCTTTATCTCCAACTTTGAGCTGATGATTTCCTTTTATTTTTGGGAGTTATCTTTTATTTTATTTTTTTTGCATGAAGAGGTTTTGGGGTCTTGCTATTTCTGCCTCTTCTATACTTCATAACCTTACCTTCACATCCTCTAACAATAATAGATGCAATATCCTGGTTAAAAATCTTTCTATGCAGATTTGCAATTATTTCCTGATTTTCAATATTCCTGATGCTATGGGTCTTGCTACTGGTCTGTTTCTTTGTGCTCCTTTGCTCTTTAATGGCTTATCCTATGTTTGGAATTGTTTATTAATCTTCACTCTGTACAATTTCTCTGAGGATGATATTTCTGCTGCTAACCTGCTCTTTATTATCTTAGAGGATCTCATTGATGAGACTCTTTTGAACCCCTATGGTGGCTCTGTTGCCCCCACCCCCCTTCTTTTTATTGGCTTACCCTATGGTTGCAATCATTGTAGTGTTGTTTTAAGCTATGACTATTGGATTTAATTCCGCTCTTATCTTATTTTAAACTATGGTTGTTGGATCTCAGACTATTATGTGTCTTGCAGGCTATTGGATCATCTACCTTTATATGTTTTTTGTGCTACTAATAATTGGGATGATGTCTTTTCTTTGGTTATTTTTTCCGGTTCACTAGTCTTGGCGGACCATCTCATTAACTATTTGGGAATTTACTTATGCCTTTAATTTGAATGGTTGGTTTTATGGCCAACTTTCTATTTTTTATTTCTTGGTTGTTGGATAATGGTTATCTTATATCCAAAGCTGTTCTTTGGGGTTATCTATCTATTTCAGCAGGGTGATTTTGGTATTGTCTTGCTGTTTGTCTATGCCAACCTTTTTTTCCCAACCTATCAAGCAAGATTTTGTTATTTCCTATTCTATTTTATTATTTCCTTGCAGGTTTGGATTCCTTTAATGGCTTCTCTGCTAGCCTTTACTGTGGTTGTAGGTTTTTTGCTACCCTGATCTGCTTTATCTGGAAGGTTTTTTATTTTTATTATCCTTTGAACCCTTTTGCTAACATTGTTGGCTTTTGGTCTTTAGGGCCCTTTGACCAGATGGTGGACTTTGTGCTTACTATCTGTTCCCGGATTTTTTTATTCTCTGACTGTTTCTGCTTTTATCAATTGGGCTACTGCTATTTTTTCCTTCTTCTGCTCTTTCCCACTTGGTTCTGTTTACTGCGAGCAAACACCGGTGATTGTCCATCTGATTATTTGGATCTTTTCATATGTTTTTGGGTGGACTCTTGGCCAGCTTGTTGGTTTTAACTGCTTTGGTTGTTGGCTGAACTGGATTAATACTCTTCATGCTATCTCTGGGGTTTTGGTTTATTTTGCTCAGTAACTCTCTATTATAGTTGTTGATTTCTTGTTGGTTTCTGCCTTGATCCCCCTTAATGGTTTATTATATGCATATCACCTTAATGCTTTGGTTTTTTACTACTATTTTCTCCATCTTCTTTTGATTAACCCTATTTCTATTGCAATGTTTATCCTGGATGGGTGGTTTTATGGCAAGCTAGCTGGTTTCTGTTCTCTAGCTAGTTGTTCCTTATCTTGGATATTTGTTGTCTTGGCTTTTTAGGGCTCCTATGTTGGCTCCATTCTGGTTGGCTATAGGACTTCTGGGTCCTATGTTCAGTTAGCTATTTCTGGCATTGATGTTTTGATGGTTTTTCATGATTACTGTCTGGGTTGCTGCCTTCCAGATACCTATTTTTATGCTCTATCTAATTGGTTATTAAATATTGCAATGTCTTCACTGATGGAGAAGTTTTATGGCCAACTTGCTGTCCCTTCCTGTCTTGGATGTTGTTATCTTAAGAGTTCTTTGTCTTGGTGGTTTTGCCTTGGTTACCTGTTGTCTTGCTTTTCTAGATTCTAATGTTGATACTCATTTGAATCCATTTTTTGATTTTTCTTCTCGTGGGTTCCAATGTTGCATTAACTTCTTTCTTTGTTGGGGTTGGCTTTTGGAATGTCTCTTTGTTTACATCAGGCATTGTTCATCTCGATTCTTTGTGATCTACATTATCTGTCGTTGTCTCTATTCCCATCTCAGTTCAGTTAGGTTGGTGCAATCGTATGCACCTCTGGGTGGTACTATGGCGATTCTTTTCTTTTCTTTTCTCTTGGTTGTTTGTTGATGATTATTTAATTTTTTGGTTCGATTCGCTGAGTTGTAGCTCAATGTGTGGTTGTAGGTTTCTTGCTACTGCTTTATCTGGAAGGTTTTTCTTTTATTATCCATTGAACCCTTTGCTACCATTGTTGGCTTTTGGACTTTAGGGCCCTTGGGTGGACTTTATGAATATTATCACTTTATTTTTTGATTTTTTGACTATTTTTGTTGTTATCAATTGGGCTACTGCTGTGTTTTCCTGCTTCTATTTTTTCCCACTTGGCTCTGTTAACATCGAGCAGATCCCTGTGATTTTGCATCTGATTATTTGGATCGTTATCTATGCTTCTAGGTGGACTCTTGGCCAGCTTGTTTGTATTAACTGCTTTGGTTGTTGGCTGAACTAAATTAATACTCTACATGCTGTCTCTAGGGTTTTGGTTTGTTTTACTCAGCAACTCTCTATTATAGTTGTTGATTTCTTAGTGGACTTTGCCTTCAACCCCCTTAATGGTTTATTATATGCATATCATCTTAATTCAGTGGTTATCTGTTGCTATTTTCTCCAACTTCGTTCAGTTAAATTTGTATCTATTGCAATATTTATCCTGGACGGGTGGCTGTATGGCAAGCTTGCTAGTTTTTGTTCTCTAGCTGGTTGTTTCTTGTCTTGGATATTTGCTGTTTTAGTTCATCAGGACTCCTATGTTGGCTCCATCATAGTTGTAGATTTCTGGGTCTATGTTTAGTTATTTCGACATTCTTTGTTCGATGGTTTTTGGTGGTTCTGCAGGTTCTTGCCTTCCAGATACCTATTTTTATGCCCTAACTACTTGGTTATTAACGATAGCAATGTCTACTCTGATGGAGAGAGGTTTTATGGCCAACTTGTTGTCCCTTCCTGACTTATGCATCTGTGATCAATTGGGCTGGGGGTTTGCTGACCTTCTGGTTTCCTGCAGATTACTTAATTCCCCTAGCTGGCAATGTGGTGTTGATTATCTGTTGTTTGCTGCTTATGGGCTTTGTAGCTAGTCTGAAAACCATTTTAACTCTTGCCTCTCTTATCTTTTCACTACCATTGTTAGACTTATGCACTCTAAGATGCTCTTAACTAATTCATATTCCAACCCTATCATGCTCTATATCGAATGGGTTGTCTTATAAAAACGATGTACTTCTTGCATTGGTCTTTGGGCATTCTCGACATGGTGTCTTATATTGGGTCTTATTTCCAGGATGAGAACCTCTTTCTCATTCTGAGTTTTGCTGATTATCTATCTACCCTGTATTTGATTAAAATTGCAAGTATTAAGGATATCAAGACTTCTATCAAATGGATGCAATACAGGTTTGTTGGCTATGATGGCTGCGATGTTTTCACTCCCTTTTGGTTTGGTAGTAGCTCTTGTGATGTAACCCTTGGCGATGTGGATGCTCATATTTGCATCGCCCCAACTTGGTGTGATTGAGCGAGCCTTCTCTATCACAACTCTTTACTATCATTCTCGATTATGCATTTTGTTATCATTTTGTATGCACCTTACTCTAACTTTTTTTCTTTTACATTCTTGCTGATTCTCTCTTGTCCTCTTGTAGGTTTGCTCCAGTGTCATGCATTCTCCCTCCCATCAGAGCATTGGCCTAATCTTCCACTGGCTTATTATGTTAATCAATTTGTATCTTTTGATTGCTTTATTGTTTTCTTTTGCTTTTGGCTGTATTTAGATAGGGGATTTACTCCCTAGGCTGATTGTAGCTCTTTGAGCAAGTTCTGGAGTTTATCCCCTTTGAGGATCTTGTAACCCTCTTTTTGTGGCAATAAAATTCCCTTACATGGGGTTCCCCAAAAATAAAAAAAATCCTTAACCCTAAACCCTAAACCCTAAAAGAATAATCCCTAAACCCTAAACCATAAACTCGAACCCCAAATGCTAAACTTAAAAAAATGTAACTAAATAAATGAAAAAGTAAACATAAACCCTAAAACCTAATAAACCTAAACCCAAAGAATAGGCAGAACCTTGATGCTTGGAACATCAACATCAATCGGCTCTAGATCTGGTGGAGCGAGGTTATCATACTGGTGCGGTATCTGGAGGTGCTGGTGGATATGGAGGTAGTGGTCGGAGTAGTGGTGCTTATAGAGGCAGGAGAAGTGAGGAGGTTATAGCCATGGTGGTGGCAGAGGGATAGATCGAGGATATGATGGTGGATCCCGCTACTCGAGAGGCCGAGTGGTTCTGATAGGAACTAGAGAAACTGAAGAATGGCCAATCCGATCTATTGCTTATGGAACCTTATCTTTATAGTATAGACAGTTCTAGTTATCTAGGGTTTTTGATTTGCTTTATGTGTGCTCATTTTTTTATCTATGTCATCATTTTTGTCTTAGAGAACTTGGTGGGTTACTTGGTTGATGAAATTGGAAAGAATGTTGAATTAGAATTTGTTCTCTGTTAAAAATAAACCAAAAACCCTAAACCCTAAATAAAAACCTGAACCCTAGACCTTAAACTTAAACCTTAAACCCTAAACCCTAAACCCTAAAACCCTAAACCCTAAACCCTAAACTCTAAACCAAAACTAAACCCACCCCCAAAAACCCTAAACCCTAAACACTAATAAGCTAAAAATCTAAACCTAAACTAAATAAAACCAAACAATAAAATGAATAAAAAAACTGAAACTAAAATAAAATAAAAAAATCAAATAAAATGAAAACCTAAACTAAAACTTAAATCTAAACCTAAACCTGAACCTAAACCTAAAAAAATAAAACTAAAATAAAATAAATAAAAACCTAAACTATACTAAAAATAAAAAACCTAAATAAAATAAAAACTAAACCTAAAATTAAAATAAAGTAAAAATAAAATAAAATAAAATAAAAACTAAATAAAAGCCTAAACCTAAAAAAATAAACTAAAAAAATAAAAAAAAAATTAAACGTAAACCCTAAACTTGAAAAAAACCTAAACCTAAAATAAAAAAAAAAATTAAACCTAACCTAAGCTAAAATAAACTAATCTAAAATAAATAAAACCTAAACCTAAACCTAAAATAAACTAAACCTAAACATAAACCTAAACCCTAAATAAAATAAAATAAATTAAAAATAAACCTAAACCTAAACTAAAAATAAAACCTCAAAATAAACATAAAATAAAAACCTAAAACCTAAACCTTAAAAAATAAAATATAAACTGAAACCTAAACGTAGAAGTAAGAAAATAAAACCTAAACCTAAAAAGTTAAGTAAAAATAAAACTAAACTAAAAAATAAACCTAAACTTGAACTTAAACCTAAAAAATAAACTAAAATAAATAAACCTAAAACAAATAAACTAAACTAAATAAAAATAAAAATAAACCAATATAAAAATAAAAGTAAAATAAACTAAAATAAATAAATAAATAAACTAACTAAAAAATAAAATAAAAACTGTTTACTTAATTTAAAAAAAACAAAAAAAAAACTGTAAACAAACCCTAAATCGGACTATCCTACCCCAAACCTACAACCTACCTAAACCCAAAACCTAAACCTAAACCTACCCCCCCTACCCTAAACCCTACACCCTACCACCCTAAACCCTAAACCTTAAACCCTAAACCTCACCCACCCAAAGCTAAACCCCAAACCCTAAACCCTAAACCTTGAAACCCCAATATCCTAAAACCTAAACCTAAACAAAATAAAACCTAAAAAAATAAAAATAAATAAAACTAAATAAAATAAAATAAAAAAATAAAAACATAAAATAAACATAAAATAAAATAAAATAAAATAAAATATAAAATATAAACTAAAATAAAATAAATAAAGCCCTTAATAAAAAATAAAACCTAAAAAAAATAAAAACCAAATAAAATAAAACTAAACATAAATTAAGAATAAAATAAACTTAAAATAAAATAAAATAAAACTAACTAAAACCTATACCTAAAAAATAAACCTAAAATAATACCTAAAATAAATTGAAAACCTAAACCAAAATAAACAAAATAAAATAAACGTGATCCTTAACTAAAATAAACTAAACTAAAATAAATAAACCTAAACCTAAACCTAAAATTAACTAAATAAAATAAAATAAACTAAAAGTAAACCTAAAATAAAAAATAAAACCTAAAATAAAAATCTAAAACCTAACCCTACAAAAATAAAACATAAACCTTAACATATACCTAAAAATAAAAAATAAACCCTAAACCTAAAAATAAAACAAAAACAAAACTAAACTAAAAAATAAGCCTAAACCTAAACCTAAACCTAAAAAATAAATTAAAATAAAAACTTAAACTAAAATAAATAAACTAAAAATAAATAAACTAAACTAAATAAAAATAAAAATAAACTTAAATAAATAAAATAAAATAAACTGAAATAAATAAAAAATAAACTCAATAAACTAAATAAACCTAAACATATCGATTTACTTAATTAAAGAAAACCCTAAAAGCTAAACCGTAAACCCTAAACCCTAAATCCTAACCCAAAACCCTACACCCTAAAGCTACAAGCCAAAACCCAAAACCCAAAACCCTAAAAACTAAACAAATCCTAAACCCTAAATCCTAAAGCCTAAACCCTAAATAACCCCAGCTAACCTGAACCCTAATCCTTAAACCCTTAAAATCCTAACCACCCTAAACCCTAAATGCTAAAACCTAAAACCTAAACATAAACTAAATAAACATACTAACAAAATAAATAAAAGACCTAAACCTAAATAAAATAAAAAACTAAAACCTAAACCTAAACGTAAAAAATTAAAAATTAAAAATTGAAAAATTGAAATAAAAGCAATAAAAACCCAAAGTAAATTAAAAAAATAAAATAACTTAAGAATAAAAAAAACATAAATAAAATAAAACTAAACATAAAATATAAAAAAAATTAACCTAAAATAAAATAAATCAAAAATAAAATAAAATAAAAACTAAATAATAACCTAAACCTAAAAAATAAACCTAACAATAAATAAAAAATAAAACCCAAACCCTAAATTAAAAAAACCTAAGCCTAAAATAAAAATAAAATAAATTAAAATCTAAACCTAAACTAAAATAAACCAAACTAAAATAAATAAAACCTAAACCTAAACCTAAAGCTAAACAAAAATAAAATAAAATAAACTAAAAATAAACCTAAACCTAAAGTAAAGAAATAAAACCTAAAAATAAGCCTGAAAAAAAACATAAATCATAAACCTAAAGAAATAAAATAAAAACCAAAACTTAAACATAAAAATAAAAAATAAAACCTAAACTTAAAAAAATAAAAATAAAACTCAACTAAAAAATAAACCTAAATTAAAAAAAAAACTAAAATTAAAAACCTAAACTAAAATAAATAAACCTAAAATAAATAAATTAAACTAAATAAAAATAAAAAATTAATCTAATTAAAAATGAAAAATAAAATAAACTCAAATAAATAAAAAATAAACTAAATAAACCTAAACCAACCAATTTACTTAATTTGAGAAAAAAATCCTTAAACCCTAAACCCTAAACCCTAAATCCCTGTACTAAAACCTAAACCATAAACCATAAACCATAAACCCTAAACCCTAAAAACCCTAAGGCTGAACCCTAAACCCTAAACCCTAAAACCCTAAACTCTAAAACTCCATAAACCCAGCTCTAAAACCTACAACCCTAAAAAACCCTAAACTCCTTAAACCCTAAACCAACCCTAAAGCTTTAACCATAAACTAACCCTAAACCCTAAGAATGGGCAGAACCTTAGTAGTAAGAACATCAAAGTGTAGTCTAGATCTAGTAGTGGAGGGGTGGAGGCAAACTTGCAATGGTGGTGGGGAATCTAGAGGTGTTGGTGGATATGGAGGTGGTGGTCAGAGCAGTGGTGGTTATGGAGGCGAGAGGATCGACGGAGGTTAAAACCATGGTGGTGGTGGAGGTAGAGATCACAGATATGATGGTAGATCCTACTAGAGTGGATGGGAACTAGAGAAATTGAAGAATGATCGATCTGATTTGCTACTTATGGAACTATGTCTTTATAGTAGAGACGATTCTAGTTATCTATCTTGGTTTAATTAGCCTCATATTCAATTCGATTAATTTTGATGATAACAAACAAATGCTTGGATGTTCTAATGAATATTTTTATGTGTTTCAGATATATCAATTGGTAATTACATATCTAATACATTAGAGAAAATTACAAGAGTAGAAGAATGAAAAGGATAATGTAAAGCTCAAGATACAATATTTTGGGTTATATGACTATTCATATGAGTTCATTGGCATGAATCAATTTGTTCACAACTTAACATATTATTTTAATGAGGTTAATTTATATAAATCTTTATTTAATTAACATTCAATTATTTGTTTCATACATAGCATTAAATTTGTCAAAGTAATAAATGAAAAAAACTATTAAGTATAATTATTTTATTTACTTAATATAATTAAGTATTTTAATTTAATTTGCTGGTTATAAGATTACTAACATATTTATGATTATATATATATATTATATCATAATTTTTAAATGTCACATGTCAAAATTAACAAAAATACAAAAAATTTTGTATTTTAACCAAAGTCATTTTCTAATCAAATTATTCATATCCGATTTCATCTCCAACGGATTCCTTGGATTTTTTTTCATTTAATTTAAGAGGTTACATGACCCACTTTTGATTAAAATTTATTTTATTATGATTTTCTAAACATTAGCTGATTTTTATAATGAATGCATGCTACATGCTTTGAATATATTTGATTACTTTTGACTTACCCATGTGAATAGCCAAATTTTGGCTACTAAATTTAATATTTATTTAATATAAATTATATTTTTATTGAATATTGAATTATTAGATGATAACATGAGGTTTGCATGATATATTTTAAAAATATGATCTTCTTGCCTATAAATAGCCCTCATTCTCTTCATGAAAGCATTCCTCATTCAAAATTCAAAATCCCTCTAGCAAATCTAAGAGAAAAATTCTTAGATTTTTCTTCCAAGTGTTCTCCAAATATTGCAAGATCAAATCCTTGGTTTGGAAGCTTCAACATCTTCAACTAAGCAAGCCTTCTCAAATTACTTGAGTTTGTTTTCTTGATTTTAATCCTCTTTAGTTGTTCATGCTATTTTCACCATCTACTTATTCTTTCCAATTTGTACTTTTTGATGGATTAGTCTTTGGACATTATTTTTCACATCAAAGTTTCTCAATCATTTTTTTGTGATAAACTCTTGTGATAGTTTGTAGGATCTATTTCAACTTGCTGAAAATTTTAACTTCCTACAAATTTATTTTGGTTTCTTGAAATATTTCTTCATTAGTCTTATTTTTAAAGATCATTTATTCTTAGAACTATTTTAGAAGTATATTTTTAAGCATTTAAAAATAAATTATTCTGCTGAAATTATTTTTATATTTGCTAGATCTCTCTTCTTAATTAAAAGCTTACTGGCATACTTAGATCTATCATATACTCATTTTATTTAAATACTTTGCGATCATTAGCATTAATTGAAAGAATCTTTTTGGTAAAAATAAAACAAATTATTCTTTGTTGAAATTTATTTTATTGTGCAAAAGAATATTGTGTATTTATTTTGAAATAATTTTTATATTAGTCTACAAATTGTAATAACATAAACATCTTAGTAAGATCACTTTAAGATATTTATTTTATTATTTCTTGTCAATATTAAGTGAGCATTTTATCTTGCCAAAATTTTTAAGTGATCATTTGTAAGTTATGAGATCATTTTTTGAATTGGATAGCTTGGTATATTTGTGAGAAATTTATTTTATCAAAATTTATTATTTTATATTTTTCTTTTTGTGCTGTAAAATTTATATTAGGGTTGTACTCGCCCCTTTGTAGGAGAGTACATATTATTGTATGGGTTGTACTTGCCCCGTTATAGAAGAGTACTATTTATAAGCTATTTTGCATTTAGTGGATTCCCAGGGTGGATAGACGTAGTAGATTTTGGGGTTTGACGTAAAATTGTGTGCCTATTGTGTCTCTTTACTTTACTGCCCTTTTATTTTTATTGCATTAAGAATTGTATATTATCATTATAAAATCAAAAATTAATTTTCTACTAAAAATTATAATTTAAGATTTCAGTTTTAAATTTTTAATATCACCCAATTGACAGACCCCCCCTCCCCCCCTCTTGGGTGCTATAGTGACTCACAATCTAGAGCTTTTGATTTGTTGTATGTGCTCATTTTTATATCTAAGTCATGTCTTAGAAAACTTCATGTGTTACTTGGTTGATGAAATCAAAAAGAATAAATGTTGAATATGAATTTGTTCTCTATTAAATAAAAAATCCAAAAGCCAAAAACCCTAAACTAAAACTTGAATCCTAAACCTAAAACCTAAACCCTAAACCCTAAAGCATAAACTCTAAAAATCCTACACCCTATACCTTAAACCCTAAACCCTAAACCCTAAATGCCTTATTACCTAAAAGCTAAACCATAAACCCTAAACCCTAAAACACTAAACCTAAACCCTAAATCATAGACCATAAACCCTAAACCCTAACCCCTAAACCTTAAACCTTAAATCCAAAACCTTAAACCCTAGATCCTAAAAAAAAACAAAACTAAACTAAATAAACCTAAAATAAAATAAATAGATAAACCTAAGCCAAAATAAAATAAAATAAAACCTAAAGTAAATCATAAACCTAAACCTAAACCTAAACTTAAAAAGAAAATAAAATAAAAATAAAATGAACTAAAATTAAAAAATACCAAACTAAACTAAAAAAATAAAAAACCTAAATAAAATAATAACGAAACCTAAAATAAAAATAAAACAAACCTAAAATAAAATTAAATAAAAACTAAATAAAAACTTAAACCTAAAAAATCCACCTAAAAGTAAATAAAAACTAAAACCTAAACCCTTAACAAAAAAAATCCTAAACTTTAAATAAAAATTAAATAAACAAAATAAAATAAAGCTAAACCTAAACTAAAATAAAATAAACTAAAATAAAGTAAAACCTAAACCTAAACCTATAATATTCTAAACTTAAACCTAAATCTACTCTAAATAAAATATTATAAACTAAAAATATACCTAAACTTAAACTAGAAAATAAAACCTAAAACCCACACCTAAAAGAATAAAATAAATTAAACCTAAACCTAAAAATTAATTATTAAAACTAAACCTAAATAACAAAATAAAAATAAAACTAAACTTAAAAAAAAACCTAAACCAAAAAATAAATTTACAAAAAAAACCTAAACTAAAATAAATAAACCTAATATGAATGCAATAACAACAACAACAATAATAAGCCTTAATCCCACTAGGTGGGGTCGGCTATATGAATCCTTCGTCTCCATTGTGTCCTATTATGTGTCAAATTCTCATTTAAATCAAATATACTAAGATCATTTTTTATACATCTTAACCAAGTCTTTTTATGTCTACCTCTACCTTTCTTAACATAAGGGAAATCTAATGTATCTACTCTCCAATCGGTCATCTGACGGACGCTTTATGTGGCCAAACCAACTAAGGTGACTCTCCTAATCTTATCTACCGCTACTCCAACTTTTCCCTGAATATACTCATTTTGCATTATATCTCTAAGAGTAAAGCCACTCATCCACCTAAGCATCCTCATCTCTATAACACTTAACTTAGTCTTATGCTTCTCTTTATTGGCCAACATTCCCATAAGTCCGCAGTCTTACCACCATCTTATAAAATTTTTCCTTAAGTTTAAGTGGAACTTTTCTATCACATAATAGGCCAGATGCATTCCTCCACTTCAACCATCCAACTTGAATTCTACTAATAACATCTCCATCTATTTCACCATCATTTTAAACAATAGAGCCTAAATATTTGAAACACTCACTCTTATTAATGACTTGTTCACCTAATGTCACAATACTACCACTAGAGCTTCTACAACTAAAATTACACTCCATATATTCAGTTTTAGATCTACTTAAATGAAAACCTTTAGACTTCCATAATTCAAGTTTCTATTGGACTCCCTCTCTAGTCTTATCAACAAGAAGAATGTCATCAACAAAAAGCATACACCAAGGTACATCTTCTTGTAAATGCCTAGTAAGAACATCCATAACTAAAGTAAAAAAGATAAGGGCTTAAAGTTGATCCTTGGTGTAATCAAACTGAAATAGGAAAATATTTTTCAAACCTCCTTGTGTTTGGACACAAGTAACAGCTCTAGTATACATATCCTTAATCACTTGAATATAACCAATATTAACTCCTTTCTATTCTAGAACTCTCCGAAGAACATCTCTTGAAACTTTATCATAAGCTTTCTCTAAATCAATAAATATCATATGTAGATCCTCCTTACTTTTCTATGCTTCTCCATCAAACCCCTTAACAAATGTATAACATCCATAGTAGATCTACCTGGCATGAAACCAAACTGATTATGAGAAACTTCTGTATCACATTGTAACCTATGCTCAATTACTCTCTCCCATAATTTTAATGTATGGCACATTAACTTAATTCCTCTATAATTTGCACACACTTGTGCATCACCTTTATTCTTAAATAAAGGAACCAACAAACTCCTTCTCCACTCATCTGACATCATTTTAGTCTTTAAAATGACATTAAAAAGATTTGTAAGCTAAGAAATTCCTTGATCTCCTAAACATTTCCACACTTCTATTGGAATATTATTCGATCCTACTGCTTTTCCACATTTCATTTTCTTTAAATCTTCACTAACTTCAGATTTACTAATACGACAATAAAAATGAAATTATCTATTTCATTTTTATGAATAAACTAAACTAAATAAAACTAAAAAGTAAACATAAACAAATAAAGTTAAAATAAACTAAAATAAATAAAAAATAAATTAAATAAACCTAAACCTATCGGTTTACTTAATTTTAAAAATAAACCCCTAAACTCTAAATCCTAAACCCTAAAGCCTAAACCTTAAACCTTAAAACTAATCCTAAACCCTAAATCGATAACCATAAACATACAAAACTAAACCCTAAACCCTAAACCCTAAATTCTAAACCCTAAAAAACCTTAAACCCTAAAAAACCCTAGATGATAAATCCTAAACTAAGAAAACTAAATTAACCTAAATCCTCTGGTTTATTAAAATAAACCCTAAACCCTAAATCCTAAACCCTAAGCCCTAAACCCTAAACCTTAACCTTAAACCCTAAACCCTAAAATTAACACTAAACTGATAGAGGTTACAACCGTGGTGGTTGTAGAGGGAGAGATCAGGGATATGATGGCGGATCCTACTACTCGAGAGGCTAGAGTGGTTCTGATGGGAACTAGAGAAATTGATGAACAACCGATTCGATCTGCTACTTATGGAACTGTGTCTTTACAATAGAGATAGTTATAGTTATCTAGGGTTTTTGATTTGCTCTATGTGTGCTCATTTTTTATCTATGTCATTGCTTATTTCTTAGAAAACTTGTGTTACTTGGTTGATGAAATAGAAAAGAAGAAATGTTAAATCTTGTTCCCTTAAAAAAATCATAAACCCTAAACCCCTAAACCCTAAACCCTAAAACCTAAACCCAAAACCTTAAACCCTAAAACCTAAACCCTAAGCCCCAAACCCTCAACAAACCCTAAACCCTAAACCATAAAAACCTAAAAAACTAAACCTAAACTAAATAAAACCTAATAATAAAATAAATAAAAAACCTAAACAAAAATAAAGTAAGAAAATAAAATAAAAAAAGCCTAAACTACAACCTAAACCTAAACTAAACTAAAAAAATATAAACTAAACCAAAATAAAATAAATAAAAGTCAAAACTAAACTTAAAAAATAAAAAAACTTAAATAAATAAAATAAAAACTAAATCTAAAATAAAAATAAAATAAACCTAAAATAAAATAAAATAATAACTAATGAAAAACCTAAAACTAAAATATAAACCTAAAAATAAATCCTAAAAATAAATAAATAAATAAAACCTAAACCCCAAACTAAAAAAACTAAACGTAAAATAGAAATAAAATAAATCTAAACCTGAACAAAAATAAATAAAAAATAAAACCTAAACCTAAACCTAAAATAAACTAAACATAAAACTAAACCTAAACCCTAAATAAAATAAAATAAAATAAGAATTAACTTAAACATAAACTAAATAATAATACTTAAAAATTAACCTAAAATAAAAACCTAAAACCTAAACCTAAAAAAATAAAGTACAAACATAAACCTAAACCTAAAATAAAAAAGATAAAATCTAAACCTAAAATATAAAATAAAAATAAAACTAAACTAAAAAATAAACTTGAAACTAAACCTAAACCTAAACATACAAAATAAACTAAAATTAATAAACTAAACTAAATAAAAAATAAAATAAAAATAAAATAAAATAAAAATAAAAAATAAAAAAATAAAAGATAAACTAATTAAACTAAATAAACATACGAGTTTCCCTAATTTTTAAAAAAAATTAAATAAATAGAAATAAAAAAAACACTAATCCTTCAACCCTAAACCGTAAACCTACAACCTTAAACCCCAAACCCTAATCCCTAAAACCCTAAACCCTAAACCCTAAACACTAAACCTTAAACCCAAAAACATATAACGCTAAACCCTAAAAACTTAAAAACCTAAACCTAA
The DNA here is from genome assembly GCA_021442155.1 of Cymbidium sinense. Taxonomy (NCBI): domain Eukaryota; kingdom Viridiplantae; phylum Streptophyta; class Magnoliopsida; order Asparagales; family Orchidaceae; genus Cymbidium; species Cymbidium sinense. Next base: position 335,332,704 of record CM038214.1, on the reverse strand, counting down.
ACTAGATAAAACCTAAAAATGAAATAAATAAATAAAACCTAAATCTAAATATAATAAAAATTAAAATAAAATAAAAACCCGAACCTAGATCTAAAAATAAATTAAAATAAAAAATAAAAAATGAACTAAAATAAAATAAATGAAAATCTAAAGTAAACTAATAAATAAAATAAACCTAAAAATAAAAAACCTAAATAAAATGAAAAACTAAACGTAAAATAAAAAAATAAAATAAACTTAAAATAAAATAAAATAAAACTAAATAAAAACCTAAGCGTGAAAAAATAAAAAATAAATCTTAAACCCTAAACTAAAAAAAAATAAACCTAAACCAAAAAATAAACAAAATAAAATAAACCTAAACCTAAACAAAAATAAACTAAACTAAAATAAAAAAAACCTAAACCTAAATCTAAAATAAACTAAACCTAAACCATAAACTAAATATAATAAAATAAACTAAAAATACACATAAACTTAAATAAAAAATAAAACCTGGGAAAATAAAGCTAAAATAAGAACATAAAATCTAAACCTAATAAAATAAAATAAAAACCTAAACCAAAACCCAAAAAATAAAATAAAAATAAAACTAAGCCTAAACCTAAAAAATAAACTAACATAAAAGACCTAAATTAAAATAAATAAACCTAAAATAAATAATATAAACTAAATAAAAATAAAAAATAAAATAAAATAAAATAAATAAACTAAATAAACTAAACAAATAAATAAACTTAAGCCTGCTAGTTTACTTTTTTTAAAAAAACCCTAAACCCTAAACCCTAAAACTAATCCTAAACCCTAAACACTAAACCTACAGCCATAAAACCTAAACTGTAAACCCTAAACCCTAAACCCTAAAAAACCCTAAACCCTAACCTTGAAATCCTAAACCTAAACCCTAAACTATAAACCCTCAAGTAACCCTAAACCTAAATAAAATAAAAAATAAAAAATAAAAAAAATTTAAACCAAAATAAAATATAATAAAAACCTAAACTAAAACCAAAACTTAAACCTAAACCATAAAAATAAAATAAAATAAAAAATAAAAACTAAACTAAAATAAAATAAATATAAACCTAAACCTAAAATCAAACCTAAAAATAAATTTAAAATAAAATCAAAAGCAAAAAAAAAACCTAAACCTAATATAAAAATAAAATTAACCAAAACCTAAAACTAAAATAAATAAAACCTAAACCTAAACCTAAAATAAAGTAAACCTAAACTTAAATCTAAACCTTAAGTAAAATTAAATAAACTTAAAATTAACCAAAACCTAAACTACAAAAATATAACCTAAAATTAAACCTAAAATCTAAACCTAAAAAAATTAAATAAAAACCTAAACTATACCTAAAAAGAAAAATAAAACCTAAACCTAAAAAAATAAAATAAAAATAAAAATAAACTAAAAATAAAACACAAAAATAATAGATGGTGGTGGTGGTGGAGGGAAATATTGGGAATGTTGATCCCGCCACTGAGAACTGAAAATAGAATTGGAGAAATTGAAAATGATAATCCAACTTTGTCTTAAAGTAGACGATTCTAGTTATCTAACGATGCCCATTTTTGATCTTTGTCGTTGCTTGTGTCTCAAAAAACTTGGTGTGTTACTTGGTTGATGGAATAAAAAGGGATAAATATTAAATCTAAATTTATTCTCTCTTAAAAAAAACCAAAAACTCTAAATTATAAACTAAAACCTGAACCTTAGACCTAAAACTTAAACCCTAATCCCTAAAATGCTAAAAGCCTAAACCTAAAATAAATAAAAAATAAAAATAAAATAAATAAAAAAACCTAACCCAAAATAAAATAAAAAAATAAAATAAAATAAAAATCTAAACTAAAACCAAAACTAAAACCTAAACCTAAAATGAAAATAAAATAAAATAAAAAACTAAACGAAAATGAAATAAATAAAAACCTAAACTAAACTAAAAATTATAAAACCTAAATAAAATAAAAACTAAACCTAAATAAAAAAAATAAAAATAAAATAGTTTAAAATAAAAACTAAATAAAAATCTAAACCTAAAACTAAATAAAAAATAAAACCAAAACCCTAAATAAATAAAACTTAAATCTAATATATTTTTAAAATTAACCTAAACCCAAAACTAAATTAAATTAAACTAAAATAAATAAAACCTAAACCTAAACCTAAATCTAAACCCTAAATAAAATTAAATAAACTTAAAATAAACCTAAACCTAAACAAAAAAAAAATATAACATAAACCAAAATAAAACCTAAAACCTAAACCTAAAAAAATAAAATAAAAACATAAACCTATACCTAAAAATAAAAGTAAAACCTAAACCTAAAAAATAAACTAAAAATAAAACTAAACTAAATATAAAACCCAAAATTAATAGATGGTGGTGGTGGTTGTGGTGGAGGGATATATCGGGGATATGATGGTGGATTCCGCTACTCGAGAGGCTAGAGTGATTCTGATGGGAACTAGAGAAATTGAAGAATGGTCAATCCAATCTACTGCTTATGGAACTAGGTCTTAAAATAGAAATAGTCCTTGTTATCTAGGGTTTTTGATTTGCTCTACGCGTGCACATTTTTTATCTATGTCATTACTTGTGTCTTAGAAAACTTGGTGTGTTACTTGGTTGAAGAAATCAAAAAGAAGAAATGTTGAAAATGAATTTGTTCTCTCTTAAAAAAATAAAAAACCCTAAACCCTAAATGCTAAACCCTAAACCCTAAAACCCTAAGCCCTAAAACCCTAAACCCTATACCCTAAACCCAAAAAACCTAAAAACCTAAACCTAAACTAAATATAACCTAAAAAAATAAATTAAAAAAATGCAAACATAGATAAAATAAAATAATAAAATAAAATGAAAACCTAAACCCTAAAAACCTAAAAACATAAATCTAAACTAAATATAACTTAAGAAATATAAATAAAAAATGCAAACCTAGATAAAATAAAATAATAAAATAAAATAAAAACCTAAACTAAAACCTAAACCTAAAATAAAATAAAATAAAAAATAAAAATAAAGAAAACCTAAACTAAACTAAAAAATAAAATAAAATTAAGTATTAAAAAACCATAATAAAATTAAAACTAAATGTAAAATATAAATAAAATAAACCTAAACTAAAGAAAAATATAAACTAAATCAAAACCTAAACTGATAAAATAAACCTAAATGTAAAGCCTAAAATAAATAGAAAATAAAATCTAAACCCTACAATTAAAAAAAAACTAAACCTGAAATAAAAATGAAATAAACAAAATAAACATAAACATAAACCCAAACTAAAATAAATAAAACATAAGCTTGAACCTAAAATAAACTAAACCTAAACCTAAACTTAAACTAAATAAAATAAAATAAACTACAAATAAACCTAAACCTAAACTAAAATAAAAATCTAAAACCTAAACCTAAAAAAATAAAATAATAGCCTAAACCTAAAACTAAAAATAAAAAATAAAACTTAAAACTAAAAAATAAAATAAAAATAAAACTCAACTAAAAAATAAACATAAACTTAAGCCAAAACCAAAAAAAAAACTAAAATAAAAATCCTAAACTAAAATAAAAAACCTAAAATAAATAAACTAAACTAAAAAAATAAAAAATAAACCTAAATAAAAATTAAAAATAAAATAAAATAAAATAAATAAAAAATAAACTAAATAAACTTAATAAAATAAAACCTATTGGTTTACTTAATTTTAAAAAGAATCCTAAACACTAAATCCTAAACCCTAAACCTTAAACCTTAAACCTTAAACCTTAAACGCTAAACCCTAAACCCTAAACCTACAAACCCAAACCCTAAACCCTAAACCTCAAACCCTAAACCCTAAACCCTGAAAGCATAAACCTTAAAACCCTAAACCCTAAACCCTAACCCAAACCCTAACCCCTAAACCTAAATGCCAAACCCTAAACCCAAACCTAAAGTAACTAAATAAATTTAAAAATAAACCTAAACCCTAAAACCTAATAAACCTAAACATAAACCCTAAGAATAAGCAGAACCTTGATGACAGGAATGTCATCATCAACAAGGCTCAGTCTAGATCTAATGGTGAAGGTGAAGATGGAGGCAACAATTATTGCAGTGGTGGTGGGGGATCTAGAGGTGCTGTGGATAGAGAGGTGGTGGTGGGACATGTGGTGATTACGGAGGCGGGAGGAGTGATGGAGGTTACAACCTTCATGGTGGCAGAGGGAGAGATCGGGGATATGAAGGCCGATCACACTACTCGAGAGGCCGGGGTGGTTTTGATGGGAACTGGAGAAACTAAAGAACAACTGATCCAATCTGTTGGTTACGGAACTATGTCTTTATAATGGAGACAGTTCTAGTTATCTAGGGTTTCTAATTTTCTCTATGCATGCTCATTTTTATCTATGTCATAGCTTGTGTCTTATAAAACTTAGTGTGTTACTCGGTTAATGAAATTGAATAGAAGAAATGTTGAATCTGAATTTGTTCTTTGTTAAAAAAAAACCAAAAGCCCTAAACCTTAATCTAAAACCTAGACCTTAGATCTAAAACATGAACCCTAAACCCTTAATCCTAAAACCTTAAACCCAAGAAATGTTGACATCTACTGTTGGTTTACTTACCCCAACCTTGATTGGGGTTTTACTGTCAATGTTGATAAAGTGTTCACTATTTCCTGCAGGGAGATATATTATTTAATGCTTTATTTGTTACTATTGTACTCTTTGATCAATAGGGTTAGATTTCTATCCCTTTCCTGGAATTATATTATGGGATCCTTGCCTCAATGTTTAACTATTATATCTCTGTATATCTTTATAGCTATTTTAATTGATATTCATCTCCTTATTATGGTTGTTGCCTCTACTATGTTTCATATCCTTATCTCCACATCCTGTAAGGAGAGCTCTTGCACTAGCCTTGCTTTTATAACTCCTTCTCTCAGATTGGAATTATCTTTGGACTTCCAATATTATTGATGTTGTGAGAGATTAGCTCATATTTTTTTGATCGGATATCAAAGATGACTTTGCTTTGAATCACTTAGTAATCTATGTTGTATGAATGTTACTGCTGGTGTATCTTATGTTGGATGCAATATCTCTCCGATGTTTTAATTCGTTGGTTTGTTGTATGCTTACCTCCTCTTTCCTACCTGTAAGGAAAGACACATCATTTCTATTATTTTTATTAAGATCTCTTTGAAGGTTAACTTTATGGTCTTTGGCTGTTTGTTGCTTGTTGTTCTCCTGAACTTCTTTGCTGCTTGCTTCTAGGCTGCAGCTGATCAACTCATTTGCTATCCTTTCGGTTCTAAATTTGGGCACATCTCTATGATTATCCAACTGCCTAATTGGAATTTAGCTTATGCTTCGGGTTTTGGATTGTCTTGTTCACCGGACTTTTGAGGTTATTGAATGGATGTTGGTTTTGCTTTGTTGCTTGTTTCTTTTGTTAGCAATTGCTACGATCACAACTTTTCAGCTTTTTTGATCATTTCCTATCTTTCTAGGACTTATCTTCTATATTGTCTATTTGCAATGGGAGGTTTTATGGCCAACTTGCTGTTATTTTTTATCTTGGTTGTTGGATTACCTGGAACATTGAATCCCTTGTTCAGCAAACTATTACTGGGGTTGTCTTGCTTGTTCAGCAGGGTGCTTTGCTATTTGCTTTTGGAGTTGCTTTGATTGTTTTCTTTGGCTACCCTCATTTTGTCTATTTGAAATGCATAGTTTTTTGGCCATCTTGCTATTATTTATTCTCTTGGATGTTCACTCTGCTGGCTCATTGATTCTTTTGCCCAACTTGCTACTTCTGGGGTTGTCTTTCCTATTCTACAGGGTCCTTTTGTTCTTGGTTATCTTCTGAACCCCTTTTATCTCTATCTCTCTACTTTGTTTTTTATTAGAGTTTTATATGATGGGTGCTTTAACTGTTCTATTTTCTCCACTATTGGCTTTTGGATTTTCGGGTCCTTTATCCAATAGGTTATCTTTATGATTGTTGGCTGTTTCTAGTCTTTTGATTTTCTCGACCGCTTATTATTTCCATCCCGCAATGGTTTTTACTATTTTTCCACTCGCTAGTCTTGGCCAAGCCTTTTCCCTATCTATCTGAAATTAACTTTTGTATTTTCTTTTTGATTGGGTTTTTTGGCCAACTTGTCTATTTTATATCTTGGGGTTGGCTAATGATCATCAATCTTTATCCCGCTTCCCTCGGGTTTCCATCCTATTCAGCAGGGTCATTTTGATGTTATTTATTTTACTATCCCTTTACAGGATTGGACTTCCTTAATGCAGTTTGCTTTAACTGAGGATCTGGTTTTAGCTGCCAGCCTAATTATCTTTACCTGGAGGGACTTTTCTGCTGATCATCTTTTGAACACCTTCATTCTACTTATCTGCCTTCTAACAGAGTTTTATATAGTGGGGTAATAATTGTATTATTGCTTATTGATTTCCGTGTCCTTTATCCAGATTGTTTTATGGTTTGTTGTTTCTGCACATTCTCGTTATTGGCTTTTGGGTTTTGTTAACATAAGTGGTTGCTAACTTCATCTGCTATTTTTTCCTCTTGGTTATGCTAGATTTGTGCATCATTATGATTATGCTTTTTCCTCTCTTGATTTTAATCTTTGCACCGCTTAATCTCAATGGATGGATTTATGGCCAACTAGGATGATATTACTCATCATGGGATGAATTGGATTATTGAGTAATGATAAGCAAGATGCTTGCTTGTGTTATCTCGATTGCTACTTATTTGAGTTGTTTGTGTTGGGATCCACCGATTCTTCATATTGTGCACCCATTTCCTATGGTTATTTGGGCTTGGGATATGTCGCTTCCTTTATATTTGCTACTTTTAATTTTTGAATCAAGGAGGTTGTTAAGAGCTACATTACATTCTCCTACCTATTGAACTGATTATTGAGTATGATGATAAGCAAGCTGATCCTGTGGTGTTATCTCTGATTGTCTCTTATTGGAGCTATTTATGGTGGGGAACTGCCCTTTACCTATCTCTTCTTATCTGTTGCTGTATTCCCATTTCCCATGGTAATTTGGGATTGGGGTTTGCTGTTTCCCTTTATAATTACTGCTTTCTTAATTTTGAAACAAGGAGGTTGTTAAGAGCTGCATTACTTACATTCTTTGGTTATCTTTTCGAAATAACCCAATTGCAATCGACTGCTTACCAAGATCAGATATATTATTGTCTATTAGGCTTGGAATGGGGTTAATTCCATGCTCTTGTCTTTTCCTGGCAGGTTTACAACAAAATTTTTATTGTTTCCCTCTGGTGACTCTTCTTGCTGGTCTCATTAATCCTTTAAATTTGGTTAAAAATCTGGATGACCTGACATTGATGGCTCTCTTTCATTTGAGTTGGGATTATCATGCCATGGAGCCTAATATGATGACATATAATTTGCATGTGATCCCCTTACCCACTTTGCTCTTTGCTACTCTTTCTTCTACTCTATATATGGCTTTGCCTATGTTTGCAGGTATTATGGCTTAACAGATCTTCATCAAATGGCTGCTATACAGGTTTGTTGGCGATGATGGCTGTGATGATTTCACCCTTTTGGTTTGGTAGTAGCTTTGTGATGTAACCCTTCGCTAAAGTTTGATGCTCATATTTGATCTTCCCCAACAGTGAGCCACCTTATCACACATCTTTTATTATTATTCTCGAATTCCTTACCACTTTCTTTACTTTAACTTTTCTAACATCTTTCTGCTACAATCTTGTGTCTTTTCCTTTATCTCTGTTACTCCATTGTGTCATGCATTCTCACATCCTGTAGAACATTGACTTATCCTTCATTTGTTTATATATGTTAATCAATTTGTATCTTTGCTTTTTCTTTTCTTTTGCTTTTGATGTACTTTGATAGGGATTTACTCCTGTCGATTGTAACTCTTGAGAGAGTTCGAGTTTATCCCCTTTAAGGACCTTGTAACTCATTTTTTGTGGCAATAACATTCCCCCTATATGGGGTTTCCAAAAAAAAAACCCCAAACCCTGAACCCTAAACTAACCCTAAACCCTAAACCCTAAAAAGCTAAAAAGTTAAACCTAAACTAAATAAAACCTAAAAATAAATTAAATAAAAAAAACCTAAACCAAAATAAAATAAAATAAAACCTAAACTAAAAGCTAAACCTAAACCTAAAAAGAAAATAAAATAAAAAATAAAAAACCAAAATAAAATAATATAAATAAAAACTTAAACTAAACTAAAAAAATAAAAAACCTAAATAAAATAAAAACCAAACCTAAATAAAAATAAAAAAACTTAAAATAAAATAAAATAAAAACTAAATAAAAACCTAAACCTAAAAAATAAACCTAAAAATAAAGAAAAAATAAAACCTAAACCCTAAACTTAAAATAAAAATTAAATAAACCTAAACCTAAACTAAAATAAGTTAAACTAAAATAAATAAAACCTAAACCTAAACCTAAAAAAACTAAGCCTTAACCTAAACTTAAACCAAAAATAAACTAAACCCTAAAAAAAATTAAATAAACTTTAAATTAATGTAAACCTAAATTAAAAATTATAACCTAAAAATAAAATTAAAACTTAAACCTAAAAAAATGAAACAAATACCTAAACCTAAACCTAAAAATAAAAAACAAAATCTAGACTTCAAAAATAAAAGAAAAATAAAACTAATCTAAAAAATAAACCTAAACTTAAGAAAATAAACTAAAATAAAAAACCTAAACTAAAATAAATAAACTAAACTAAATAAAAATTAAAAAAAACCTATATATAAATAAAAAATAAAATAAACTAAAATAAATAAAAAATAAACTATATAAACTTAAACCTACAAATTTACCTAATTTTAAAAAATTAAAAATTAAAAAAACCCTAACCCTAAACCCAAAACACTAAAACTAACCCTAAACCCTTAACCCTAAACCCTAAATCTTAAAACCATATACCCTAAATCGTAAACACTAAACCCTAAACACTAAACCCTAAAATTCTAAACCCTAAACACTAAACCTTAAAAATTGACCCTAAAACACACAACCCTAAACCGTGAACCCCAAACCCTAAACATGAAACCCTAAACCATAAAAACCTAAAAACCTAAAAACCTAAACCTAAACTAAATAAAACCTAAAAATAAAATAAATGAAGAAACCAAACTCAAATAAAATAAAAAAATAAAAAAATAAAAACATAAACTAAAACATAAACCTAAACCAAAACCTAAATTTAAAAATATTATTAAATAAAAAATTTAAACCTAAACCTAAAAAAACTAAATAAAATAAAAACAAAACGTAAAATAAAAATTAAAGAAAAACTAAATAAAAATCTTAAGGTAAAAAATAAAACTAAAAATAAAACCTAAATATAAATAAAAAATAAAATCTATACCCTAAATTAGAAAAAGCATAACCTAAAATAAACATAATAAAATAAACCTAAACCTAAACTAAAATAAATAAAACCTAAACCTAAAATAAACTAAACCTAAACCCTAAACAAAATAAAATAAAATAAAATAAAAATAAACCTAAACCTAAACTAAAAAAATAAAACCTAAAAATAAACCTAAAATAAAAACCTAAAACCTAAACCTAAAAAAATAAGATAAAAATCATAAACCTAAATGTAAAAATAAAAAATAAAACATACACCTAAATAATAAAATAAAAATAAAACAAAACTAAAAAAATAAACATAAACCTAAACTTGAAAAATAAACTAAAATAAAAAACCTAAATTAAAATAAATAACCTTAACCTAAAAATAAACCTAAATAAAAATAAAAAATAAAGTAAAAAAAATAAAAATAAATAAACTAAATAAACCTAAGCCTACCTGTTTACTTAATTTTTTTTATAAAAATAACCCAAAGCCTAAAACTCTAAATCCTAATCCCTAAACACTAAACCTTAAAACTAACCCTGAACCTAAACACTAAACTTATAACCCTAAAACTACAACCCTATACCTTAAACCCTAACCCAGAAAACCCTAATCCCTAAAAACCTAAACCCTAAAATAAACTTAAATCGTAAACCTATACCCTAACCCCAAACTTAAATCCTAAACCCTAAAACCCTAAACCCTAAAATTCTAAACCTAAACCCTAAACCCCAAACCCTAAACCATAAAACCTAAGAACTTAAACCTAAATTAAATCAAACCTAAAAATAATATATATAAAAAAACATAAACTAAAATAAAATAAAATAAAAACATAAACAAAAACTTAAACTTAAAAATAAATTAAATTAGAAAAATAAAAATAAACTAAAATAAAATAATGTAAAACATAAACTAAACTAAAAAAATAAGATAAAACTAAGAATTAAAATGCTTAATAAAATTAAAACTAAATGTAAAATAAAAATATAAAATAAAAACTAAATAATGACCTAAACCTAAATATAAATAAAAAATAAATCTTAAACCCTAAACTAAAAAAAACCTAAGCAATAAAAATAAAAAAAACAAAATAAAATAAACTTAAACCTAAACTAAAATAAAGAAAACCTTACCTAAACCTAAAATAAACTAAACCTAAACTTGAACCTAAACTAACTAAAATAAAATAAACTAAAAACAAACCTAAACCTAAACTAAAAAATTAAACCTAAAAATAAACCTAAAATAAAAACCTAAAGCCTAAACCTAAAAAAAATAAAATAAAAACCTAAACCTAAACCTAAAAATAAAAAGTAAAACCTAAACCTAAATAATAAAATAAAAATAAAACTTAACTAAAAAATAAACCTAAACCTAAAAAAAACTAAAATAAAATACCTAAACTAAAATAAATAAAGATAAAATAAATAAACTAAAATAAATGAAAATAAAAAAAATAAACTTAAATAAAAATAAAAAATAAAATAAATAAAAAATAAACTAAAAAAACCTAAACCTACTAGTTTACTTAATTAAAAAAAAACTTAATCTCTAAACCTTAAACCCTAAACCTAAAACCCTAAAATTAACTCTAAACCTCGAACCCTAAACCTATAACCCTAAACTGTAAACCCTAAACCCTAAATCCTAAACCCTAAACCCTAAACCCTAAACCCTAATCCTAAACCGTAAACCCTAAAAGCATGAACCCTAAAACCCTAAACCTTAATCCCTAAACACTAAACCTTAAACCCTACACCCTAATCCCTACACTCTAAACCCTAACCCAAAACCCTAAATCTTAAACCCTAAACTGTGAAGTAATGAAATAAATTAAAAAAATAAACCTAAACCCTAAGAATGGGCGTAACCTGATAATCATCACATCAAGGTGATCGCCTAGATCTAGTGGAGGCCGAAGGATGGTTATCATAGTGATGGTGGGGATGAGGTGGTGGTCGAGCAAAGGATAGTTATGGAGGTGGGAGGAGTGATAGAGGTTACAACAGTAGTGGTGGTAGAGGGAGAGATTAGGGATATCATGGTCGATCTCGCTACTCGGGAGGCCGGGTGGTTTTGATGAGAACTAGAGAAACGAAAGAAGGGCCAGTCCGATCTGTTACTTATGGAACTGTGTCTTTATAATGGAGATTATTCTAGTTATCTAGGGTTTTTGATTTACTCTATGCGTGCTTATTTCTTATATATGTCATCTCTTGGGTCTTAGAAAACTTACTATGTTACTTTGTTGATGAAATTGAAAAGAAGAAATGTTGAATCTAAATTTATTCTCCGTTTAAAAGAAATCAAAAACCAAAACCCCTAAACAAAAAGCTAAACCTTAGACCTCCCTAAACCCCCTAAGTCCTAAAAGCCTAAAACTATAAACCCTAAAACTAACCCCAAACCCTAAACCCTAATCTTATAATCCTAAACCTACAACCCTAAACCCTAAACCCTTAAATCCAAAATGCTAAACATAAAAACCCTAATCACTAAAACCCTAAACCCTAAAAAACCCTAAACCCTAAACCTTAAATATTAAACTCTAACCCCTAAACCATAAACCCTAAACACTAACCCTAACCCTTAACCCTTAACCCTAAAACCTTAAACCCTACACCCTAAACTTACCCTTAACCCTAAACCCTAAAGCCAAAACCCTAAACCCTAAGTTAACCCTAAACCCTAAACCCTAAAGCCTAAACACTAAACCCTAAACCCTAAACCCTAAACCCTAACCTCAAACACTAAACCCTAAACCTTAAAACCCTAAACCCTATACCCTAAACCTTTAGAAATTGAAAACCTAAACCTAAACTAAATAAAACCTAATATATATATATATATATATATATATATATATAAACTTAAGGTTAGATAAAATAAAATTAATAATAAAATAAAAACCTAAACTAAAACCTAAACCTAAACATAAACCTAAAAATAAAATAAAATGAGAAATAAAAATAAATTAAAATAAAGTAAAGAAAACCTAAACTAAACTAAAAAAATAACATAAAACTAAGACTTAAAAAGTTTAATAAAATTAAAACTAAACATAAAATAAAAATAAAATAAAATAAAAGCTAAATAATAACCTAAACTTAATAAATAAACCTAAAAATAAATTAAAATTAAACCTAAACCCTAAACTTAAAAAAAACCTAAACATAAAATAAAAATAAAATAAATAAAATAAAATAAACCTAAACCTAAACTAAAAGAAACTAAACTAAAATCAAGAAAACCTAAATGTAAACCTAAAATAATTTATACCTAAAGTTAAACCTAAATTAAATATAATAAAATAAATTAAAAATAAACATAAACCTAAACTAAAAAAAATAAAACTTAAAAATAAACCTAAATATAAACCTAAAATAAAAACGTTAACCTAAACCTAAAAAAAATAAAATAAAAACCTAAACCTAAAAATAAAAAATAAAAGCTAAAAAATATAAAATAAAATAAAATAAAACTCAACAAAAAAATACACCAAAACCTAAACCTAACCTTAAAATAAATTAAAATAAAAAATCCTAAACTAAAATAAATAAAAATAAAAATTAAACCTAAATAAAAGGAAAAAATAAAATAAATTGAAATAAATAAAAAAATAAACTAAATGAACTAGTGGTAAGGGAGAGATCTGGATATGATGGTGGATCTCGCTACTGAGAGGTCGGGTGGTTTTAATGGGAAAAGAAAAATTAAGAAAGATCGGATCACCGCTTATGGAACTATCTTTACAGTGGACAATTTCTAGTTATCTAGGATTTTTGATTTTCTCTATGCATGCTCATTTTTTATCTATGTCGTCGCTTGTGTCTTAAAAAACTTAGTATGTTACCTAGTTGATTAAATCGAGAAGAAGAAATTTTGAATATAAATTTATTCTCTATTAAAAAAAACCCCAAAACCCAAAAACACTAAAATAAAACTTGAACCTTAGACCTAAAGCCTAAACCCTAAACCTTAAAGCCTAAAAACCCTGAACCTTGAACCTTAAACCCTAAACCCTAAAATTAACCATAAACCTTAAAACTTAATCTTACAACTCTAAACCTACACCCTAAACCCTAAACTCTAAACCCTAAACCTTAAAAAACCCTAAATCCACCCTAAACTAATCCTAAACCCTAAACCTTAAACTTTAAACCCTAAACCCTAATAGTAAAGCCCTAAACCCTAAACCCTACAACCTTAAAACCCTAAACCTTAAACCCTAAAACCCTAAAGCTACTCTAAACCATAAACTCTAAACCCTAAAAACTCTAAACCCTAAAGCCTAAAGCCTAAACCCTAAGTTAACCCTAAACTCTAAACCCTAAAAACCCTAAACCCTAAAGCCTAAATCCTAAACCCTAAGTTAACTCTAAACCCTAAACCCTAAACTCTAAAGACTAAACTCGAAACCCTAAACCCTAAACCCTAAAAATCCTAAACCCTAAACCCTAAACACTAAACCTTAAACCCTAAAACTTAAACCCTAACCCTAAACCTGAAACCTTAAAACTTTAAATCCTAAAACCCTAAACCCTAAACCCTAAACCCTAAAAGCTATACCCTAAAAATATAATAAGTTAAACCTAAACTAAATAAAACATATAAATAAAATAAATAAAAAACCTAAATCTAGATGGAGGTTATCGCAGTGGTGGTGGGGGATCTAGATGCAAGGATATGGAGGTGGTTATGGGAGGAGAGTGATGGAGGTTACAATTATGGTGGTAATGGTAAAAGAGATTGGGATATGAATGGTGATCTCATTACTGAGAGGTGGTGATGGTCATGGGAACTAGAGAAATCAAGACCCACCAACTGATTTACTTATGGAATTATGCCTTTACAAGAGAGACTACTTATCTATCATTTTTGATTTACTCTAATGGTGCTCACTTTTTATCTATGTCATCGCATGTGCCTTAGAAAACCTGGGGTGCTACTTGGTTGATGAAATCAAAAAGAAAAAATGTTGAATCTTAATTTGTTCTCTATTAAAAAAACCTTAAATTCTAAACCCTAAACCTAAAAGTAAAACCCTAAACCCTAAACCTTAAACCCTAAACCCTAAACCCTAAACACTAAACTAAAACCCTAAACCCTAAACCCTAAACCCTAAACCCTAAATCATAAACCCTAAACCCTAAATCCTAAACCCTTAACCCTAAACCTAACCCTAAACCTTAAACCCTAAAACCTACAACTCTAAACCCTAAACCCTAAACCCCAAACCCTAAACCCTAAACCCTAAACCCTAAACTAAACCTAAACCCTAAACCCTAAAACCTAAACCTTTAATAAAGATGTCATTAGGAGTAGATCTAAAGAATGACCTAATTATATCATAGTTATGGTAGCTAAAGAAAATGACTTCAAGAGACATTCCCTTGACTATTAGAGATTTGAATACCCTAAACTCAAACCCTAAATCATTTTATAATACCATATAATAAGTATAATGTAGCATCATATATTTGAGAATTTAGTGATGTGTTTTTGGATATTATAAGATGTTTTGAAATGTTTTAGTATATTATGGTATTATGCCCTATAGCATATATAAATATAAATAATAAAAATATTGATTTAATAAATTAGATGATGAAATTAAATTTGGAATTAGGTTGTAGTACCAAAGGTGTGCCCACTTATAGTCTAAAAAGTAAGATTTTATGTTCAAAATAAATATTATATCTTGTAGCATAGTATAGCATCATATATCATAATATATTATGAATTTTAAATTCTTTTAATATTTTACAATCATGCAGTCAAGCCTACACTAGCATTATTTATAAAATGTTGATTTAGACTTCAAAATGGTGGAATTTACCAAATTCATAATTGGTAGAGCATGGCATCATAATATATTATTTTAATTTAAATTATGTAAGTGATACAACTAAAACATATATTTTTTTATTATTTA
The DNA here is from genome assembly GCA_021442155.1 of Cymbidium sinense. Taxonomy (NCBI): domain Eukaryota; kingdom Viridiplantae; phylum Streptophyta; class Magnoliopsida; order Asparagales; family Orchidaceae; genus Cymbidium; species Cymbidium sinense. Next base: position 335,317,354 of record CM038214.1, on the reverse strand, counting down.
GACTAATTTTATGATTTTATATCTAAAGCAATCCCTTATGATGTGATAGGCAATATAATATAATTTAATATGTTATAGTGTATTATAATATATGATGCCATAACATAGTGTAGCATCAAGCATTATAGAATATTATTGTGTATTACTACTTGTTGTTTAGCATATTTTAGTTTATTATTGTATGATGTAGTAGAGTTTGTATTGGTATAATTCATAAAATTCTAATTTTATGCTAAGATGAGGGATTTGGCCAAATTTGCACGCTTTAGGGAACATCATTGGGGTGTGCTATGGTGTGTCATTTAATCAAAAGATTGAAATTTTGCATCAAAAATAAATGTTCATTTTTCATCCAAATTTTATATTTTTTTTTTGCTTAAAGTTATTCATTTTAAGGTTTAATGTAAGATAATATATTTTATGAAAACATATTAACATATAATATACATAATAGTATAACTTCACATATATATGAATGTGGTGGTGTGTTACTAAATGTTATTGTACATTTTAGTATGTTTTACTTTTGTTATAATACATTGGGTCAAAACTCACAAAAATGTTAATTTGAAGGTTGAGATGGAAGAATTTTGCCAAATTCATGGCACACACTAAGAAGAAACACAAAATTTATGCTATTTTGTACCATTTCTAATATAAAATTAATAGTTGTACATCTAAAATAAACATTATTCAGATTTTGAGAAAATTTTGTTATTTATTCCTTTTAAGTGATTCTAATAAGGTGTAATGTTAGATGATATTATATTATAGAAAATTATAATATAACATCATATATTATAATCAAATATAGTGTGTTAATTAACAATATAATTTGTTTTTGCATGATATTGTATAGTTAGTTTGAGCTTGCACCATCACAAATCATTAAATGTTGATTACAATGTTAAGATGATGTAATTTGAACAAATACATCATTAGATTTTGGAAGTATTAAAGTGCATAAGAGAAGAAATAATATTTGATGAGAATTCCATGTCAAGGACATGGAGGGAGATCTGCTAGGGGATCACACATGCATTGGACATGACATATGAGGGGTCCATGTTGAGGGCATAGAAGGAGAAAATCTGCTAGGGATAACATTTGAATTTGATTTTATTATATGATCTATGGAAAGAAGATCCTCTAGAGATAATAATCTATAATCCAATAGGTATTAAGATTGAATTGACTTTAATTTGTTTTATTTTAACTGATGTGGAGGCATATCTACAAGAGATTGGGCTCGAGTCCACTAGGGATCGGGTATATGAACCTTCCACTAGGGAAGCAGGTTCGGGTTATCCATAGGGGATTGGGATTTGAGTTTGATTTCAGATTTGTTTGGGGATGTATCCGCTGGAGAGAATAGTTTGGTTGGATTTCTTTGATTTAGACTCTATTGGGGGAGTTAGTTTAATTTGGTTCCATTGGGGAGGCTGGTTTTGAATTTGATTTATTTGCTTGACTTGTTTATATATGATTTGGGGCTCCACTAGGGAGATGGGAGTGACTTAACTCCACTAGGGAAAATCAAATTTGGTTTAATTTAATTTGATTTAATGTATGGACCTTGTCGGTATGCGATGGACCTACTAAGAAGGGGTTATATCAGCCTTGACCTACCTTAAGTTTGTAAATCCAAAGGGATAGTCTATCGACTATGGGGTAGAGCTAGCTAACATAAGGGGTTGCCTTACGATGTGCAATAGTTGTGCTAGAAAGAAGGCATAGTATACTTACATCTTCCAAAGCGAGGAACGACCACTAGGGTGACTTGTTGGATGCACAACAAATCGAACCTAACTTAGGGCGACTACTGAGTGAATGTCATTGGGGACTTATGTCAACTCAAAAGTAGTCAAGATTAATTTTATCTTAATTTCTTCATGTGATTTGATATGGTTTGTTTGGTTTAGTTTGATTTCAAATTGAGGGCATATCTACTTGGGATGTGAGCTCGATCAAATTTGATAGATTTAATTTATGGACCATGTTAGTGTGCAATGGAACCACTGAAGGGGCTATATCAGACTTATCTTATCTCAGATTTACAAATCTAAAGGGATAGTATACTGGTCATGGGGTAGAGCTAGCCAACCTAAAGGGTTGCCTTTCAGTGTACAACGATAATGCTAGGAAGAAGGCGTAGCAGACTTACATCTTCTAAAGCAAGGAATAACCACTGTGGTGGCCTGTTGGTAGCACAATAAATCGAACCCGACTTAGGGGTGACTATTAAGTGAATGCCGCCAGGGACTTATATCAACTCAAGAGTTGTCAAGTGATTCTTATAGGGTGTTTTGCTGACATTGATCTAAAGATAGGATACTTGCTTAGGAAAAGGTATCGCTAGGGATGTCATCCTAATCCACAAGTGAATATATATTTTGTTTATAAGTTTGCGTGGACCTTGTTGGTGTGCAAGGGACCACACTGAGAAGGGGCTATGTCGACCTTGACCTATCTCAGATTTACTAGACCAAGCGAGAATCTACACATCCACAAGATGGATTCTCCAACCATAAAGATGGTTACTAGAAAAGGGGAACTATCCAATATGATAGTAACCTAGGTAGTGTCTAAATGGGGATGTGATCCAAATATAGGGTCCACCGAGGAGGCACTGGTAGGGGCATTATCTTGAGCCCTGGAAAAGAAAGCTTATAGGTGTAGGGTGGCCAACTCAAGGAGAAAGCATAGCAGACTTACATCTACCATGAGTGGTGTATCCTAAGGTGAGAACCAACCCTAAGGTGTATCCATCATCATGAGTGGTGTATCCATCAAGATAGTGAGAACCAACCAACCTAAGGTGTCTCTGATGCTATCACTGGAAAGAAAGCATGTAGGATTACAACTTTCCAAGAAAATTGATGATCAAAATAGTCTACATCTGGGACATATGCTATCCGACCTGAGAATTATTGTGGGAGCCGGAAGGATTGGACATAGACTTTAAGCATTTAAGAGGGAAGGAGCCACGAGGGGACTTATCTTAAACCTCAAATATACTCGACCCAATATGTGTACGAAAGCTAATCTAAGAAGAAAGCATAGCAGACTCACATCCTCTTAAATGAAGACAACATGAGGTAGCTTACCAGCCATGCAGTAAGGCCTACCAAACTAACAAGGAGCTTATCATTGTGCAGTAGCCAAGTAAGGAAGGAAAGCATAGTAGACTTACATCCTTCAAAGCAAGAAGACCACTAGGGTGACCCACTAATAGGGTAGCACATCAACCTAACCTAGAGCAGCTACTGAGTGAGTGCCACTGAGGGAATTATCTCAACTCAAAATAGCCCAAGACAAAAGATATGTGCTTATTTTATATGTTTGTGTGTAGTTTGTGTTTATGTTATGTCATTGCAGGATAGGACACTGCTCGAGTTTTATACACCTACCCTAAACACATCGTGGAAAATTTGCAAACAAGAATACTTTCAACATGGAAGAGATTGACTTCAAAATAGAATTTTCATTGATGATAATTATTTTTAAACATGATTTATAATATTTCTTTCAGAAGAGCCCATTGATTGGAAGCATTGGGCCCTCTCCCTTATGATTAATAAGTTGATAAGATCCTCTTTAGTAGGCCTTCTCTATGGTGAAAGGGCCTTCCCAAGTGGGTTCAAACTTGCCTCCCATCTTATGATGGGCAACAATCAGTCTCCTTAGAACTAAAATAAGCTCTCCTACTTGAAAAGCTCTAAGATGAACCAACTTGTTGTGAGCTTGGATCATTTGTAACTTGAGGTTTTGCATGCCCATGCATCTCTTTCTAAACCTTCGAGCTCTTCTAACAGCAACTTGGCATTCTGCTCTGATCATGCTACCCATAGCTATCCTTAGTGATGGGAGTTGGACTTCTAATGGTAGAATGACTTTGAACCCATACACTAAGGAGAAAGGAGCAGGCTAAGTTGGAGTTCTATATGTGGTGCGGTATGCCCACAAGGCTTCAACTAACTGGTCATACCACCATCGCTTATTGTTGTTGAGTGTCTTCTTTAGTATTTGGATGAGAGTTTTGTTGAAAAACTTACTGCTTGACCTGGTAGTTGATGGTAGAATATATCTAATCTATGTTATGTCTTTAGGATAAGTTGTTGATCTCGGTGCTCTTGAATGTAGTATCACTATCAAATATAATTCATCGAGGAACTCCAAATATATATACAATATGGTTCCTAAAAAACTAGAGCACATGCTGAGCTATGACCTCTCTGAGTGCAATCACCTTCTGCCATTTGGAAAAGTACGAGTGTAGCTAAGATGATGACCCTTGGAAGAGGAGGATCAATCGCACCCACTATGTCGGCATTCACTCGAATGGCAATGAGGCCAATGTAGGATGTAGAATGTTGGGTGGTAGGTGTAGTACCACACCATGTATTGACATTGGTGGCATCGCCTAGCCGTATCCATGTAATCTTTAATTATCAGTGGCCAATGGTATTCTAGTTTCTTGATCTTGGCTTTCATCTTTAGATTGGACTGGTTGGCTCCACATAATCCTGAGTGTAACTCAGTCTCGATCTTATGAGCTTTGTGCTTGTCTAAACAATATAACCATATATGATCGAAAGATCACTAGTACAAGACACCATCCACAAGAGCATAACAAAGTTCTATCTACTTCATCTGATAGGCTTCAGACTTCTCTTGAGGTAGTTTGTCTTTATTTAAGTAATCCATGAATGGTTGCCTCCAATCTAACTTCTCATCCTTCTTAGCAATGGAAACCTCCCCTTCAAGAGAGTACTATTTGATGAGTTCAATATCAATAAGGGATAATACTTGTCTATTTTGGACCTTTATTGATATGGATCATCCTCCGGACATGCCAACTCCTTAGCAAGCTTGGCTAAAGCATACGCTATGACATTCTCTCCTTGAGGAATCTTATAAATGGTAACCTCTAGGGATTTGGGCCAATAATGCTATGGTATACTTATTGTAGTGATGGAGCATGGGCTTTATAGCCTTAAAAGACCCAGTAATTTAGTTGATAACTAGCTGAGAATCTCTAAAAATGTTGATGTTTTGGATGCTTAGAGTAATGACTAACTCCAGACCAGCAATCAGAACCTCATATTCAACTTTATTGTTGGTGCAAGGATTGTACAGATGATACGAGAATCTCATAGCATCGCAGTATGAAGTTAAGATAACTATTCCTACCCCTATTTTTCCTTGAATAGTAGATTGTGGTTCTTCTCCTCTTTGAGAGGAAGTTGCACCATTGAAGTACATCTCTCAGCTGTGAATACTAGCATGCCCTAAGTGTATGATTTGTTCATGAGGGAGATATTCACTAAGCAGAGAGTCAACAAGAAGTGGGTGTACTACTAAGAAATCTACTAGAAGTTTACCATTCACGCATGAGGGTAAAGGTAATGTCAAGAGGATCACCATCATGCCCATCCGATAGCTGTGTCACTAGATACTAGGATTGCTCCTAGAGATTAAGTTCACCTTATGAGGAAGCATGTAGTTTTGTAGATTTTGGATGTAAAGATTAAAGCTAGAAAAAGCTTCTTAATGGGTGGATAATTAGAGGGATTAATGGCCGAGGTAGAGAGCATTTTCCTTCCTTCATTGGTTTGGGCCAACAAAGCACCAAAGGAGTCCTAATGTAACAAAGGTAAAGTGAGCGCTTGCCTGATAGGCCTCGCTAGAACCCACGGACATCGTAATGCTTGATTCCTTCGATGGAATGCTCACACTTATCATCCCACTTAAACTTGGCATTATTTTTGACAAGTGCTGAGAATGGCTGACATCTTCCCGATAGGTTAGATATAAAGCATCTTAGATATGCCAACTGCCTTTAAAATGATCTGAGTTAAGTTAAACATTTAGGGGGTGGCATTTCTAATACTGCCTTGATCATCTCTAGATCAATTTTGATTCCCTGGTGTTAAACAACAAACTAAAGGAATTTCCCTGAAGCTACTCTGAATGCACACTTATGGGTGATCATTTTGAGGTTAAACTATCTTAACTATTCAAAAACTATTCTCAAGTCAAAGAGATGGTCTTCCTTTTCTCTACTTTTGACCATGAGATCATCGACATAGCACTCAACCTGATGATGAATGAGTTCATTGAATATTCGAATATATCCGGTATGTAGACCAGATTTTAAGGCTAAAGGCATGACCTTATAGCAATAGATTCTGATCGTGGTTCTAAAAGTAGTGTATCTTTCATCTTTAGGGGTCATCTTTATTTGGTTATATCCAGATAAGCCATCTATGAAAGAGAAGACTACATGAGAAGAGGCAATGTGCACCATCAGCTCCGACATTGGTAGTGAAAATTCATCTTTCGGACATACCCTATTTAAATCCCTAAAATCGACACATATGTGAATTTGTCCATTCTTTCTCTTAATTGGGATGGCGCTGGCTAACTAGGTAGGGTATTTTTCTTCCTAGATGAAGCCAACATCGATCAATTTCTTGACTTAAAAAATGACCTATGTCTAATCGATGGTTTGCTAGTAGTCTATTACTAGTTTATGGGTCGCTACCAAGCATCTCTTCATGTATGCAAAGTAGTCCTTAAACTCAGCCAATAGCCTAACTAAGTCATTGGTTTCAATTTCATTCAACAAAGAACTGATGTATGTTCAACGTGGATCTTCTTCAGTTTCTAAGTCGATTTCCTTGAACTTGCCAATGGTTGAATTGATCTCTTCTTCGAACTCTAGCTGTGCATCTTTGGCTTCAAAATCTTTTGGATCATCTGAATTTTCTAAGCATAGCTCCTCATATGAGTTAATGTGATTTGAAAAGAACCAATCTAATTCTAAATGATTGGTGATGACTAAGCAGCAATAGTCATCATCAATTAGACCCACTATACCAAATCTTAGTCCTAGTCTTGATTGAGAGCTTTTTCATTTTTTCTTCCACATTCTTTCAAAATATTCTGACCTATGCTTTGACCAAGTATATGGGATTAACCCTTTCTTTGCTAAATTATGAACACAAGACAAGTACCAATCAAAAGGTAATTCTATTAAATCTTTATATGAATCATCCTCAAGTTCTACATCAATTTCATGACTTGAGGATGATGTTCCCGAAAGAACCTCCGAAGTCTTCACACCTATGGATGACTTAGGGCTTCCTTAACTACCAAACCCTCAACTTTTGAGAGGAAAGTGGGGTTAGAGCTAAGGTTCCCAACCGATGCCTAACTATTTCACATAGACTTGGATACACTTATGCTTTTGTGAGCTTGGTCTTCATCGCTATCAGCTCAAGATTCACCTCCAAGGAAATCTACAGAGAAGAGTCTTGCGCTACCCATATAAGGCTCATCATATGAACTAGATTCTAAGTCTATATGGATACAGGTCTACTCGTACTGACATATCTTCTATCAAGTGGCCAATAAAGAGGTTTTCCACCTGGATCCACCTCCTTCCCATGAGGTAGTCAAGTCACATTGTAGTCGTCATACCCATATGTTCGAATGGAGTAAAGAACTATGGCTGGAATTTAATGTCATGCTTCACTTCCTCCTCCAAGTCTATTTTCGCTCCCTTTTATTTTCTTTTTCATTTTCACTTTTCTTTCTTTTTCATTTTCTTTTACCATTTTTTTTATTTTTAAACTTTGGCCAAGTTAGTAAGAATAGACTTGTTGATTTTGAGGGAGGTAGTAAGCCGCATCAATTGATTTTCTCATAATAAATTTATATCTTCAATCATCTTCCTAAATATAAATCAAATCTACATTCAAATGATCAAAAGTAAATCAAACTAAATCAAATTTAAATAAAACCCTTCCTAAGCCATATGTCCTAACCCATGGACTTACCCAAATCTTAATCCAAAGCAAGTCAAACTCAATTGATTTTCTCACAAATCAATCATATTTTCAATCATCTTCACAAATTTAAGTAAAATATCATTTAAATCATCAAAACTAAATCAAACTAAATCAAAATCCAAACTTACGCCACATGACCCAACTCCATTAACTTAGCCAAATTCCTTCATTCCAAAACCCAAATTGAATTGATTTTCTCATGAATCAATCACACATTCAATCATATTCACAAATATAAATGAAATTGACAATCATAAAGCCAAACCAAAATCAACCAAAGTCAAACCCAACTTAACCCTTTTGACTTGAAATGTTCAAATGAACCAAAACCCATTTGAACCCAAGCCAATTGCAACTGATTTATATATCAATCCCAAATCCATATATAAACTCAACTAAATCAAAGTCAACCCAAAATCAAGCCAACTAAACCCAACCAATTTCACCTACTTGAGCCATGTTCTAATCCTACACAAATTGGATTGAACCAAGCCCATCAAATCCTCTCATCATGATTATTCATCACCCTAGGTTGATCAATTGTCACAAATTAGGTCAAACTAAGTCAACTTGGTCATTTGACCAAGTCAACCCCTAACACATATGAACCCAAACTAGCCAAATTAAACCTAAGCCAAATCCCTTGAAACCGGATTCATACCAAATCAAAATTAATATTTGAATATGACTTGGCCTTCAATTGAGTCAAACCAAACCCATTTGGCCCTCCCAAGTTGACCCAAATTGACCTAAAAGACTAAATTGGGTCAAATCAAAATATAAACCAAATTGATTGCAACCAATGGCTCAAGTTCATTCCAAATTGATTGCTGAACTTGACCAAAGCTATGATTAGACCCAATTGAACCCAATTGACCTACTTAGCCCAAATTGACCTAAAGATTCAAGTTGACCAAAATAAAACTAAATCCAAATTAATTAAAACTAAAGCCTACAATCATCTTCAATTGGTCAACTAAACCCCAAACCAACACCTAACCTAAGCAAATTTGGCCAATTTGGTCAAATCGGTCAACTTAACCCATTTGACCAAAATGAATGTAAATGAGCCAAAATAAAATCTAAGCCAAACTGAACCAAACCAATTGAACCAAAACATCCTAAATGATCATATAAACTTGCCCTAACCCTTAGTTTGACCCAATTTGACCTAAATGAGTCAAATTGAGCCAAACCTAACCAAATCAACTCCAATTGACTTGAAATTTGGGCTAACCCACTTTTGGCTCATTTCAAATCTACCCAAATTAAATCCAATGCCAAATGATCATTCTACCCTTGGGTTAAGGGCATCACATGAGACAAATCACCCATGTAAGTGGTCATTTCCATTCTTTAGCCACTTGGTACTCTCCCAATGGTCCACCTAGGGACCTAAGACACTGCCCAATCTGACCCAAGGGGTGGTTGGGTTGGCCATGACCCATGGGAGGTAAACTCACCTCACCCTCCTCATTGGAGTATTTGAAACCCATAGGACACCCATGATTCCTCCTTGGCAGCCAACTCACCTCCTCCTTGCCACCCATGACTCCCTAAGATGGCCAGATGGCCACTAGAAGCCAAACCCAATTCCACCATCCAATCAAGATGAAGAGGGGTATACACCCCTTCATTTCCATTGAAACACAAATCACAAAAATCATTCTCAAAGCCCTAGTTACCCAAGATGAGCTACTAGAGCCATTTCCTAAGCTCTCAAGCTCGTTCATCGATCAAAAAATGTCATTCTCGTCCGTCATGAAATAGGACACTCCCATTTTTGACCTAACTTCCCCATTTCTCCATCAAACTCAAATTAACTTTGCATGCACCTTCCCTAGGCTTCATCAAGTAAGAACGAATCATTTCCCAAGCTTCCTAACCACCGAAACCTAAACCTAAACCATAAACTAAAAAAAAACTAAACCCAAAATAAATAAAATAAAATAAACATAAACCTAAACTAAAATAAACTAAACTAAAATAAATAAAACTTAAACCTAAACCCAAAATAAAATAAACCTAAACCCTAAACTAAATAAAATAAATTAAATTAAAAATAAACTGAAACCTAAACTAAAAAATAAAACCTAAAAATAAACCTAAAATAAAAATGAAAAACCTAAATCTACAAAAATAAAATAAAAAGCTAAAACTAAACCTAAAATAAAAAAATAAGACCTAAACCTAAAAAATTAAAAAAAAATAAAACTAAACTAAAAAAATAAACATAAATTTAAATGTAAATCTAAAAAATAAACAAAAATAAAACCTAGACCTAAAAAAATAAAAATAAATTTAAACTTAAAAATAAACATAAACTGAAACCTTAACCTAAAAAATAAACTAAAATAAATAAAAATAAAAATAAACCTAAAAAAATCAAATAAATTAAAATAAATAAATTAAATAAACCTAAACCAACGAGTTTACTTAATTTAAAAATAACATTAAACCTTAAATCCAAAACCATAAAAACTAAACCCAAAACCCTAAACACCAAAATTAACCATAAACCCAAAACCTACAGCCCTAAACCTATAACCCTAAACCCTAAACCCTAAACACTATATAAATAAAAAAATAGAATAAAACCTTAACCCTATACCCTATACCCTAAAGTAAACCCTAAACATACAACCCTAAACCCTAAGCCTTAAGCCATAAAACCCTAAACCCTAAATCGTAAATGCTAAAACCCTAAACCCTAAACCATAAACCTTAAATCCTATAGCCCTAAACCCTACACCCTAAAACTGAAACCCTAAACCCTAAACCAAAAATTGTAAACCCTAAAAATCTAAAATCTTAAATCTAAACTAAATAAAACCTAAAAATAAAATAAATAAAAAAACTTAAATCTAAATAAAATAAATTAAAAAACTAAATTAAAACCTCATCCTAAACCTACAAATAAAATAAAATAAAAAATGAAAAATAAACAAAAATAAAATAATTAAAAACTTAAACTAAACTAAAAAATAAAATAAGCCTAAACATAAAATACCTAAATAAAATAAAACCTAAACATAAAATATAAATAAAATAAACCAATAATAAAACAAAATAAAGATCCAAAATAAAAAAATAAACCTAAAAATAAATAAAAAATAAAACCTAAACCTTAAACTAAAAAAAAAACTAAACCCAAAATAAATAAAATAAAATAAACATAAACCTAAACTAAAATAAATAAAACCTAAACCTAAACCCAAAATAAACTAAACCTAAACCCTAAACTAAATAAAATATATTAAATTAAAAATAAATTGAAACCTAAATTAAAAAATAAAACCTAAAAATAAACCTAAAATAAAAACAAAAAACCTAAATCTAAAAAAAAATAAAATAAAAAGCTAAAACTAAACCTAAAAATAAAAAAATAAAACTAAACTAAAAAAATAAACATAAATTTAAATGTAAATCTAAAAAATAAATAGAAATAAAAAATCAAAATGAAAATAAAAAACCTAAAATAAATAAACTAAACTAAATAAAACTAAAAAAATAAAAAACTAAAATAAAAAAATAAACTTAAAAAACTAAATACACTTAAACCTAACAGTTTAATGGATTTATTTCAAAAAAAAACACTAAACTCTAAAACTAACCCTAAACCCTAAACCTTAAACCTTAAACCCTAAAAAACTCTAAACCCTAAACCCTAAACACTAAACCCTAAACTAACACTAAACCATAAACCATAAACCTTAAACCGTAAACCCTAACCGAAACCCTAAACCCTAAACCCTAATCCTCAAAACCATAAATCCTAGACCATAAACTAACCCTAAAACCTAAACCCTAAACCCTAAAAATCTTAACCCCTAAAGCCTAAACCCTAAACCCATAACTAACCTTAAACTCTAAGCTATCCCTAAACCCTAAACTAACCCTAAACCCTAAGCTAACCCTAAACCCTAAAGCTTAAATATTAAACCCTAAACCCTAAACCCTAAACCGTAAACCCTAAACCCTAAACCCTAAAACTAACCCTAAAATAAACTAAATAAACTAAACCTACCACTTACTTAACTTAAAAAAAATTAAAGAGAACCTAACCCTAAACCTAAAACTAACTAAACCCTAAACTAAACTAAACCTACAACTGCCTTAAATCCTAAACATTAAAACCTTAAACCCTAAACCCTAAAACCCTAAACCATAAACCATAAACCCTAAAGCCTAAAGCCTAAACCCTAAATCCTAAAACCTATAACCCTAAACCCTAAACTCTAAACCCTAAATCTCAAACCTTAAACACTAAACCCAAAACCATAAAAAACTAAAAACTGAAACCTAAACTAAATAAAACCTAAAAATAAAATAAATAAAAAAACTTAAACCTAAATAAAATAAAATAATAAATAAAATAAAAACCTAAACTAAAACCTAAAGCTAAACATAAATGTAAAATTAAAATGAAATTAAAAATAAAAACTAAACTAAAATAAAATAAATAAAAACCTAAACTAAATAAAAAATAAAATAAACCTAAAAATAAAAAAACTAAATAAAATAAAATCTAAACATAAAATATAAATAATATAAAACCTAAATAAAAACCTAAACCTAAAAATTAAACATAAAAATAAAACCTAAAAATAAATAAAAAGTAAAACCTAAACCTAAAATAAACTAAAACCATATGTTTATTAGAAAATAGATTTTATTAGCCTTCATTAAAATGAAATGTTTAGAAATTAGTGGCTCAATGTTTAATTTGTAAACAAGCTAAAACTATTAAACAAAGGTCTGGCCAATACACTGCCTTACTTATTTTTTATAGGCCTTGGGAAGACCTATCGATGGATTTTATTCTAGGATTACCTAGGATAGCTCGAGGACATGATAGTATTTTTGTTGTAGTAGATAGGTTCTCAAAAATGGCTCATTTCTTATCTTGTTGAAAAATAAATGATGATTCTTATATAACCAACCTAAACCTAAAATAAAAAAAATAAAATAAACCTAAACCTAAACTAAAATAAACTAAACTAAAATAAATGAAACCTAAACCTAAACTTAAAATAAACTAAACATAAACACTAAACTAAATAAAATAAAATAAATAAAAATAAACCTAAACTTAATCTAAAAAATATAACCTAAAAATATACCTAAAATAAAAACCTAAAACTTAAACCTAAAAAAAACCTAAACTTAAACCTAAAAATAAAAAATAAAACCTAAACCTAAAAAATAAAATAAAAATAAAACTAAAGTAAAAAATAAACATAAACCTAAACCTAAACCTATAAAATAAATTAAAATAAAAAAACTAATCTAAAATTTATAAACCTAAAAGAAATAATCTAAACTAAATAAAAATAAAAAATAAACCTAAATAAAAATAAAAAAATAAAATAAACTAAAATGAATAAAAAAATAAACTAAATAAACCTAGACTAACCGATTTACTTTAAAAAAAAACCCTAACCCCTAAACTTTAAATCCTAAACACTAAGCCATAAAACTAACCGTAAACCCTACCTAAACCTACATCCCTAAACCTACAACCCTAACCCCTAAGCCCTAAACCATATACCCTAAACCCTAAAAACCTACAAACCTAAACCTAAAGTAAATAAAACCTAAAAATAAAATAAATAAAAAATCTAAACCTAAATATAATAAAAAATAAAATAAATAGAAAGTTAAACTAAAACTAAAAAATAAAATAATGCTAATAATAAAAAACCTAAATATAATAAAAACTAAACATAAATTAAAAATAAAATAAACCTAAAATAAAATAAAATAAGAGCTAAATAAAAACCTAAACCAAAAAAATAAAGCTAAAAATAAAACCTAAAAACAAATCAAATATAAAAACGTAAATCCTAGACTAAAAATAAAAACATAACCTAAAATCAAAATAAAATAAACATAATAAAATAAACCTAAACCTAAACTAAAATAAACTAACCTAAAATTAATAAAACCTTAACCTTAACCTAAAATAAACTGAACCTAAACCCTAAACTAAATAAAATAAAATAAACTAAAAATAAACCTAAACTTAAACTAAAAAATAAAACCTAAAAAACAAACCTAAAATAAAAACCTAAAACCTAAAACGTAAACCCTAAATGCTAAAAAGTTTAAAACATAAACTTATACTAAATGATGCCTAAAAATAAAATAAATAAATAAAATCTAAACCAAAATAAAATAAAAAATATTATAAAATAAAAACATAAACTAAATCCTAAACCTAAACCTAAACCTAAAAAGAAAATAAAATAAAATAATATTAACTAAACTAAAATAAAATAAATAAAAACGTAAATTAAACTAAAAAATTATAAACCTAAATAAAATAAAAATAAACCTAAAATTAAAATAAAATAAACCTAAAACAAAATAAAATAAACACTAAATTAAAACCTAAACCTAAAAAACTTGCGTAAAATAAATAATTAATAAAACCTAGACCTTAAACTAAGAAAAAAAAACCTAAGCCTAAAATAAAAATAAAATAAACCTGAACCTAAACTAAAGTATATAAAACTAAACCTAAATTTAAAATAAACTAAAAATGAACCTAAACTTGAACTAAAAAATAATACCTTAAAATAAAACTAAAATAAAAATTTAAAAACTATACCTAAAAAATAAAATAAAAATCTAAACCAAAACCTATAAATAAAAATAAAACCTAAACCTAAAAAATAAAATAAAAATAAAACTAAACTAAAAAATAAACCTAAACCTAAACCTAAACCTAAAAATTAAACTAAAATAAATAAACTAAACTAAATAAAAATAAAAATAAATTTAAATAAAAATAAAAAAAATAAAAAAAAACTAAAATAAATAAAAATTAGACAAGATAAACCTAAACCTACAAATTTATTTAATTTAAAAAAAATTAAAAAATAAAAAACCGTAAACCCTAAACCTATAACCCTAAACCCTAAACCCTAAACAATAAACCCTAAACATTAAACCCTAAAACCAAGAAACCTAAACCTAAACTAATGACAACCTAAAAATAAAATAAATAAATAAACCTAAACCTAAGCAAAATAAAAAAAATAAAATAAGAACAAACCTAAACTAAAACCTAAACCTATACCTAAATCTAAACCTAAACCTAAAAATAAAATAAAATAAAAATTAAATGTAAAATAAAATAAATAAAAACCTAAACTAAGCAAAAAATAAAATAAACCTAAAAATAAAAAACCTAAGTAAAATAAAAACTAAACATAATGTAAAAATAAAATGGACCTAAAATAAATAAAAGAAAAACATAATTAAAACCTAAACCTAAAAAATAAACCTAAAAATAAATAAAAAAATAAAACATAAACCCTATACTAAACAAAACCTAAACATAAAATAAACTTAAATCTAAAATAAATAAATAAAACCTAAACCTAAACCTAAAATAAAATAATCATAAACCCTAAACTCAATAAAATAAAATAAATTAAGAGTAAACCTAAAATAAAAACCTAAAACTTAAACCCTAAACCCTAAAAAGCCAAAAACCTAAACCTAAACTAAATGAAACCTAATAAATAAAAAAACCTAAACCAAAATAAAATAAAATAAAAACTTAACTAAAATTATAACCTAAACTTAAACCTAAAGAGAAAATATAATAAAATTAATAACTAAATTAAAATAAAATAAATAAAAACCTAAACTAAATAAAAAAAATGAAAACCTAAAATAAAATAAAATAAACACTAAACAAAAATCTAAACCTAAAAAATAAACCTAAAAATAAATAAATAGAAAAACCTAGACCCTAAACTAAAAAAAACCTAAAACCTAAGCCTAAAAAAATAAAAAAAATTGAAAACCTAAACGTAATCCTAATCCTAAACCTAAAATAAACTAAACCTAAACCTAAGCCTAAAAGAAACTAAACCTAAACCTGAACTAAATAAAATAAAATAAACTAAAAAATATAAAATAAACCTAAAAAAAATAAATAAAACCCAAAAATAAACCTAAAATAAAAAACCTAAAACTATAATATATATATATATATATATATATATATATATATATATAATAAATAAAACTTAAACCTAAAAATACAAAAATAAAACCTACACCTAAAAAAATAAAAATAAAATTGAACTAAAAAATAAACAAAATTGAAACTTTAACTTAAAAAAACTAACTAAAATAAAAAACATAAACTAAAATAAATAAACCTAAAATAAATAAACAAAAATAAATAAAAATAAAAATAAACCTAAAAAAATCAAATAAACTAAAATAAATAAACTAAATAAATTAAATAAACCTAAACCAACCAGTTTACTTAATTTAAAAAAAAACACTAAACCTTAAATCCAAAACCATAAACACTAAACCCTAAACCCTAAACACTAAAATTAACCCTAAACCCTAAACCCTAAACCTAAACCCTAAACCTATAACCCTAAAACCTAAACCCTAAACCCTATATAAATAAAAAAATAGAATAAAACTTTAACCCTAAACCCTATACCCTAAAATAAACCCTAAACATACAACCCTAAACTCTAAGCCTTAAGCCCTAAAACCCTAAACCTTAAACCCTAAACCCTAAACCGCAAACCCTACAACTCTAAACCCTAGACCATAAACCTTAAAACCTACAACCCTAAACCATAAACCTTAAACCTGAAACCCTAAATCCTAAACCAAAAATTGTAAACCCTAAAAATCTAAAATCCTAAATCTAAACTAAATAAAACCTAAAAATAAAATGAATAAAAAAACCTAAACCTAAATAAAATAAATTAAAAACCTAAATTAAAACCTCATCCTAAACCTAAAAATAAAATAAAATAAAAAATAAAAAATAAAGAAAAATAAAATAATTAAAAACTTAAACTAAACTAAAAAATAAAATAAGCCTAAACATAAAATACCTAAATAAAATAAGACCTAAACATAAAATATAAATAAACTATACCAATAATAAAATAAAATAAAGATCTAAAACAAAAAATAAACATAAAAAGTAAACAAAAAATGAAACCTAAACCTTAAACTAAAAAAAAAACTAAACCCAAAATAAATAAAATAAAATAAACATAAACTTAAACTAAAATAAACTAAACTAAAATAAATAAAACATATACCTAAACCCAAAATAAACTAAACCTAAACCCTAAACTAAATAAAAAAATTTAAATTAAAAATAAACCTAAACCTAAACTAAAAAATAAAACCTAAAAATACACCTAAAATAAAATGAAAACCAAATCTAAAAAAAAAAAAAAATAAAATAAAAGCCAAAACTAAACCTAAAAATAAAAAAAATAAGACCTAAACCTAAAATAAAAAAAAAAATAAACTAAACTAAAAAAATAAACATAAATTTAAATGTAAATCTAAACAAAAAATAAAACCAAAATGAAAATAAAAAACCTAAAATAAATAAACTAAACTAAATAAAACTAAAAAAATAAAAAACTAAAATAAAAAAATAAACTTAATAAACTAAATACACTTAAACCTACCAGTTTAATGAACTTAATAAACCTAATAAACTTAATAAACTTAATACACTTAAACTAAAATAAAAAATAAACTTAATAAACTTAATACCCTAAACCCTAAACTTTTTTAAAAAAAACACTAAACCCTAAAAATAACCCTAAACCCTAAAAAACCCTAAACCCTAAACTAACATTAAACCATAAATCATAACCTAACCTAAATAACTAAACCCTAAACCCTAATCTCTAAACCATAAACCCTATATAAACTAACCCTAAATAAAATCCTCCTAAAGCCCCTAAACCCAAAAACTAACCTTAAAGCCCTAAATTTAACTCCCTAAACCTAAACCTAACCTAAACCCTAACCTAAACCCTAACCTTTAAAACCCCAAACTCAACCCCAACCCTCCCATAAACCTAAACCCTAAACCTAAAACCCAACCTAAAACCTAAGCTAAACCAAATAAAACCTAAAAATAAAATAATAAAAAATAAACAAACCTAAACCTAAACCCAAAAATAAAATAAAACATAATAAATTAAAATAAATTAAAATAAAAAATAAAATTCAAACTAAACTAAATAAAATAAAATAAACCTAAGAAAAAACCTAAATGAAATAAAAGCTAAACTAAAATAAAACAAACCTAAAATAAAAAAAATAAAATTAATAAAAAACAAAATAAACCTAAAAAATAAATAAACCTAAACCCTAAACTAGAAAGAAACCTAAACCTAAAATAAAAATAAAATAAATAAAATAAAATAAACTGAAACCTAAACTAAATTTAGGTTTTAGGTTAATATTCTATCTTTATTTCTAGGTTTAATTTTTTTAGTTTATGTTTAGGTTTATTTTATTTTATTTAGTTAAGGTTTAGGTTTAGGTTTAGTTTATTTTAGGTTTAAGTTTAGGTTTTATTTATTTTAGTTTATTTTATTTTAGTTTAGGTTTAGGTTATTTTTATTTTATTTATTATATTTATATTTTGAGTTTAAGATTTTTTTTTAAATTTAGGGTTTAGATTTTTTTAGGTTTTATTTTAAGGATTATTTTCTAGCTTTAGTTTTTATTTTCATTTATTTTTGGTTTATTTAATTTTTATTTTATTTAAGGATTTTATTCTTAATTTTATTTCATTTTTTAATTTAGTTTAGTTTTTTTATTTATTTTACTTTTATTTTATCTTATTAATTTATTTTAATTATTTTTTAGGTTTTTTGTGGTCTAGTTTAGGTTTTCTTTTATCTTATATGTTATTTAGGTTTAGGTTTATTTATTATTTATTTTAGTTTTATTTAGTAGATTTAGGTTTGGGTTTTAAGACTAGGTCCGCTGGAGAAGGGCCTGTGGAGTCAGTAGAGGGTCAGTTAGAGCCCAGGGTCAGAGGTCAGCCTAGTGCCCAGGGCTAGCTTAGGACCCAGTCCTGAAGTGGCTAGGGTCAGAAGATTTAGATAGTGGTTAGAGCACTAGGGTCAGTGGTGATTTAGGACAACTAGTGGCCCAGGATCAGAGGCCCAGGGTTCAAGGTTTAGGATTTAGGGTTTGTGGCCTGTTTAGTAGGATTTAGGTTTAGGGTGCAGATTTAGGGTAGGGTAGGATGGTAAAGTTTAGGGTCATGATTTAGATTTAGGGTAGGGGTTAGGTTTAGGTTGTTTAACCAACAAACCAGTAGGTTTAGGTATTTAGTTTATTTTTTTTTTAATTTATTTTATTCTTTATTTTATTTAAGTTTATTTTTATTTTATTTACTTTAGTTTATTTATTTTTTATTTATTTTAGTTTAGTTTTTTTTTATTTTTTTTTGTTTTATTTTATGTTTAGTTTAGGTTTATGCATTTTTAGTTTATTTTTATTTATTTTATTTTTTTAGGTTTAAATTTATTTATTTGTTTTAGTTTTAAGTTTAAGTTTTATTTTATCTTTTTAGTTTTAGGTTTTATTTTAGATTTTTTTAGATTTTTTTAAGTTTGGGATTATTTTAGTTTATTTTATTTTATTTAGTTTAGGGTTTAAGTGTAGTTTATTTTAAGTTTGGTTTAGGTTTATTTATTTTACTTTAGTTTATTTTAGTTTAAGTTTAGGTTTATTTTATTTTGTTTATTTTAGTTTTAGATATTTTTTTTAATTTAGGGCTTAGTTTTATTTTTTTATTTATTTTTATGTTTTATTTTAAGGTTTCTTTTTAGGTTTAAGTTTTTATTTAGTTTTTTTTTAATTTTATTTTAGGTTTATTTTTTTATTTTATGTCTTGTTTTTATTTTATTTAGGTTTTATTATTTTGTTATTTTATTTATTTTAGTTTTTAGTTTTAGGTTTTATATTTATTTTATTTAGTTTTTTTATTTTATTTTATTTTATTTTAGGTTTAGTTTAGGTTTTAGTTTATATTTATTTTATTATTTTTTTATTTTATCCAGGTTTAGTTTTATGTTTAATTTTATTTTTAGGTATTTTGATTAGGTGCTAGTTTTAGGTTTAGGTTTAGGGTTTAGGTTGGATTAGCTCAGGATTTAGGGTTTAGGGTTTAGGAGGTTTGGTAGGGTTTTGATGAGTTTAGTGGAGGATTTAGGGTTTTTAGAGAGGTTTAAGAGTTTAGATTTAGGGTTAATTTTAAGGTTGAGGGTTTAGGGCTATGGTTTTTTTGTTTTGTTTTTTAAAATCAATAAACTAGTAGGTTTAGGTTTATTTAGTGCATTTATTTATTTTAAATATTTACTTATTTATTTTTATTTTTTTAAAGTAAGTAAACTAGTATGTTTAGGTTTATTTAGTTTATTTAATTTATTTTTTATTTATTTCAATTTATTTTATTTTATAAATTGTCCCGACTTCTGGACTTATAATCACTTGGAGTGGCCACGATCTAGCTCTTCCTATGATTTTAAAACCATGTAGTCTGGTCTTATGAATTGTAAGATAGCTATGGTAGTTTTTTAATTAGAAAGAGACTAAAGTCCTAAACACACTCCCTAAGAGACTAGAGCAAGAGGGGCATGAGCATATAACTTAATCTATAGATGAAAAATCTTTTCAAATTTTATTTTATTTTAGGCACAACATTTTGATAGAGGCTTTAGGATTTCTTATGTGAAAATGCATGATGAAATAAGTTATGGGTCAAATTAGTTAGAAGAAGGTGTTCTCCACCACAAGGGATGCCCTCAAAGGTTAAGCATTCCTTTATCATGCAAGGATTGAGATCCTTCATGTTTAAGAGAGAAAGAATATTCATGCAGGATGTGAAACACATAACCATATTCAGATATGAGTTGTTTAAAATTTAGTTTTCAGTGATTAGTTGGGTAGAAAAGTTATTTTTATTCTAAGAGCTTAATCGTATCCAAGCCACACCTTAAAGCATCAATCATTTAAGAAACAATGAGAAGCATGTCATACTAATGCATAATTTAAACATAACATCAAAGAATTATATAAACTATCGTAAAAGAATAAAAGGCTGATGTGGTCAGGTACTATCGTACAACTTGAAGAGAGAAAAGATGGGTAGACGAGCTCTACCCTTATACAACCTGGAATATGAAAGAATAATTATAATTGTATTATATTCTATGTGGGTCTTTTTCTTCATATCTCCATTTTTGATTTGGTTCCCTCTTTGGTTTGGATGGTGCTTGCTTCAAAGGCATCAAAGGGCACCCCTAGACAAAGCCTTCTGGCCACTGCTCATTCTAATTCGCCATAGCACTAATCCTAATTCCTATTTCAAAAATTACATTTATGTGGGAAAAGTAAATCTAACTACACCTGTAAAATAGAGGTTAGCTAAATGTACATATAATACCAAGTAGTTTTATTTATAATTTAGTCTTAGCACTCTACACATGGGTAACTAAGCCCACCTATCCTAACTTGGAGTATGCTTTAGGATTTAAGAAGCCTACAAAAAGAGCATTTATATTTATTTTTAAGCATCCCTTAAGCATAATCCCTTGCAAAAAACATGATTAGGTTAATATTAGCCTATAATCCATTCTGCGATACACTCTAACATCCAATCTAAAATAATACATCAAAAAATAAAACATACATCACATCAAATACCATCCTAACTTAAAGCTAGAAGTGGTGACTTATTTATAAAGGCTTTGTGTGGTAAGTCTTGTTAGGCATTAGTGTTGTATTTTCTAAGTGTAGAAGGATTCAATTTAACACGAAATGTAGATTTCACTTGAAGTAGTTTAATTGATTTGAGAATTTTAATTTGTGTTTTCTTTTGTTCCATTTAATTACACATAACAACTAAGTGTATAAAGAGAGGAAAAGAGGATTTCCCTCTTTCATCCCTACCTTAAGACACTTTCTAAAGTATATTAATTTGATTTAGTTTTCTTCAGTGAATGGCACATTAAATGATTTAATTAATCTTAAGTTTAGGTTAACTTTAAATAATCCTATTCAAAATGAAAGGCATCTTAAGATTAGTTTAATTAAATTACTACCACATAAAATATATTAAATCATTCCTTTCCATCACATGTAACATGCATATGATTTAATCCTAATTGTATCTATACACGCAACATATTTTTGTACACTTAAATGATGAATGTATGTGTATTTTTTGAATTTATATTTTATTTGATTGAATTATTTTAACATATTAATTTAAAACTTTATCCAAATTTTTATACAAAAAAACATAAAAATGAAATTAAATAGGCATGTGTTGTTGTTAAACCAGGGAAGTGAGGTTATCAAATGACCTTCTTTGAGCTAGATAAAGCCTCGTATTCCCAGGATGTCCAAACTATATACCCATTTGCATTCAAAGATATGTAAATTCATATACATGAACATAGGAAGTAACTCCAAATCATATGGATTATTAATTCAACCACTTAATCAATCATAAATGAATGGAATTTTAATGTAAAATGGGGTTTTCATTCACTAATCACATATACATACACATGTGCAAAGACATATGCAAGTATGTGTCATTGTTAAACCAGGGAAGTGACATAATCAAATGAACTCCTTGGGGATAATTAAAGCCTTGTATTCTGGGGATGTCCAGACTATATACTTGTTGTTCTTGGACAAACATGCATGTATACATAAATGATGGAAAGAAAACCATGCAAAGATTGTATATATTTTTTGATTGAGCCATTAATATATATGAATTAAAGCTCTATCCAAATTCTAAAGTTCAAATACATAAGAAATGAAATCAAATGGGTACGTGTCGATGTTAAACCAAGGAAGTGAGATAATCAAATGACCTCCTTGGGGCTAGCTAAAGCCTCGTGTTCCTAAGATGTCCAGACAATATATGATTACCATTGAATATTATATAAATCAACACATGAATAGAGAAAAGAGAACTCTACATTCACGCACTTAAGCTATAAGCACATGCATTTCTTATGTATTTATAACTAGCATCATAACACATATTATTATTCATCTATAAGCTTTTGAAAAATACATTTGGATTTAATATTGATAATATCCAATCATATATTAAATTAAATCAACACATGCAAGCTTACATAAAGGAAATCCTTTTTATTTTACTTGATTTTGAAAAGATGGATGCATGAATTCAAATGACATTCCAAATTTAACATGATTTGAAAGAGGACAATCAAATATAAGCATGTGATTTTTTTCAACCAAACTAGTTCTTAAGGACAATTAAATCAAATAAGATTATTTAAAGCAAACCAAAGCTTTTTTATTAATTAAGTTTTGGATTTGATTTGATTTAAAGAGGAGAAGAAAATCATCACATGTTGTTTTAAACCCATTGCCACATTTTTGATTTGATTTAATTTAAGGAAATATAGTTAAGTTGATTTTATGGGTTAATTAGGTTGAAACCTTAATTAGATGAATTAATTACCCTTACTTATGTCACCTTAAAGTAATTAACTAAATAATTATGGCCAACATGATATGCATGAAAAATAAATTTGCAATGATACCAAGAAATAAATGGGGCCTAATGCAATTGGCTCATGATTAATAGTTAATTAGATTAAGGGACTTAATTAATTACACTTATGGTTTTCCCACACATGTGGACTAACCATAAATTTATTAAACTCCTTCAGCATATTAAACACCAAAAGATCTACCCCATGATTTAATTAATTAAAGTCTAATGTGATTATGACTTTAATTAGATTAATCGATTTAATTCATTAGTTAAATCTTAATTAGTTTCATTTTAAAAAAGGGTGAAATGAACTTAGGGAAAGGGGTCCCAACCCTATTCCTTAGTTCACTTACTGTTGAACAATGATTAATAAACTTAATTAACCAATTTGTTACTATTCATTGAATTAATTAATCATTAATTAACTTAAAAGAGTAGTTATGGTTTAATTAGTCAATTTTCCTAATTAAGTAAGCAATAAATCCCAAACAAATCTTGGGAGGTAGAGGTCATCCCATTAATTAACCCATAAAATTTAGGATTTATTGCTCAAGTAATTAGGGAGTAATTAAGCTAATTAATTTTATAATTAAACCTTAATTACTATTTTAAATTAATTAAGATTATTTTTATTAATTGTCCTCTAAAATACCTTTAAAATGGGTATTTATTTACATGTTTTTAATTTCTCTAATATTTTTTTTATTTTTAGAAGATTCAACCATTAAAAATGATTAATTAAGCCTAATTAAAGCCTAATCCTATTGGTG
Source organism: Cymbidium sinense (assembly GCA_021442155.1). Taxonomy (NCBI): domain Eukaryota; kingdom Viridiplantae; phylum Streptophyta; class Magnoliopsida; order Asparagales; family Orchidaceae; genus Cymbidium; species Cymbidium sinense. Next base: position 335,293,358 of record CM038214.1, on the reverse strand, counting down.
CCACATGGTGCGCTGACATGGCCTACTTTCCACATGGCATCGCGCGATTGGCTACTTAAAACATATCTTACTCAGTGCCTACATGGCAGTAGCGGATGCGCTTTCTCTTCCATCATCCAATCTAAGATCAAATAGCTATGACTAATCTCATAGCTTAATAAGATTAAATCAGATTGATCTAGTGGAATTAATCACCATCCATTCGAAGCGTAATAGATGATGTGTGGTCTAACATCACATGAGTGAGAGAGAATGTAGTTCGTTCACCATTACTCACTTGATCTAGGTTTACCCGAGCTTGAATCAACTCCAAAAGGATCTCATACCTTCATGACATCGATCAGAGGAGATCCAACGATCAAGATCACATAAGATGCAAGTTTTCTTCAAAATGCTCCAACCCATTTTTGCTTAAGGATCAATTTTGGAAGCATATCTTGCAAGAGCTCAAGAATGTTGGCTTAAACGATTGAGGAAGCTTCATCTAGTGGAGATGAAACCTTGTTGACCAACAATTGGATCAATTCCTCAATGTTCGCTCAGAAGGCCATGAACCTATAATTTTGAGCTCAGCTTTGATCGAAGTCCCACCTCTAGTGCTTGAGAAGCTTGGGAGATGATTCTTTATTACTCGACGAGGCCTAGAGAAGGTGCGTACAAAGTTAATTTGAGTTTAATGGAGAAATGGAGAAGTTAAGTTAGAAATGGGAGTGTATTATTTTGAGACGGACAAGAATGGCATTTTTTGATCGAGCAATGAGCTTGGGAGCTTAGGGAATGGCTCTAGCAGCTCATCTTGGGTAGCTAGGGCTCTAAGCAATAATTTTTGTGTGTGTTTGAGTGGAAACTGGGGGGTGTTCCCCCTTCCTCTTGATCAGATGGTGGGATCGGGTTTGGCTTCTAAGCAAGTACCATCTCAAGGAGCTTAACTTGGTTGGTTGAAGGTGTGGAGGTGGCTTCCAAAGAGTAATTATGGGTATCCTATGGGTTTCAAATGCTCTGATGAGGAGGGTGAGGTGATTTCACCTCCCATGGGTCATGGCTGACCAACCACCCCTTCAATCAGGTTGGTCAGTGTCCTAGGTACCTAGGTGGACTATTAGGAGAGTACCAAGTGGCTAAGGAATGTAAATGACCACTTACATGGGTGATTTGTCTCATGTGATGCCCTTGACCCAAGGGTAGAATGATCATATGGCACTAGATTTTATTTGGCACAAACTTAAAATTAGCCAAAAGTGACTTAGCCCAAATTTCAAGTCAATTGGAGTTGATTTGGTTAGGTTTGGATCAATTTGACTCATTTAGGTCAAATTGGATTAGGTTGGGTCAAGTTGACCAATTGGTCAAATTGGGTCAAATAAAGGATTGTCTCAAGTTCATATGATCATTTGGGATGTTTTGGTTCAATTGGTTTGTTTACTTTGGCTAAGATTTTTTTTGGCTCATTTGAATTCATTTTGGTCAAATGGGTTAAGTTGACCAATTTGACTAAATTGGCCAAATTGGCTTGGGTTGGGTGTTGGTTTGGTTTACCAATTAAAAGATGATTGTAGGCTTTAGTTTTAATTAATTTGGATTTAGATTTGATTTAGGCTAAATTGACCCTTTAGATCAATTTGGGCTAAGCAGGTCAATTGGATTCAATTGGGTCCAACCATAGCTTTGGTCAAGTTCAACAATCAATTTGGAATGAATTTGAGCCATTAGTTGCAATCAATTTGGTTTATATTTTTATTTGGCATAATTTGATATTTTAGTTTATTTTTGGTCAACTTGGGTCAAGAGGACCAAGTGGGTTTGGTTTGACTCAATTGAATGTCAAGTCATATTCAAATATTGATTTTGATTTGGTATGAATCATTGGTTTCAAGGTATTTGGAATAGGTTGCAATTTGGCTAGTTTGGGTTCATATGGGTTAAGCGGTTGACTTGGTGAAATGACCAAGTTGACTTGGATTATCTCAATTTGTGCTAATTGATCAACTTAGGGTGATCAACAATCATGATGGGAGGTTTTGATGGGCTTGCTTCAATCCAATTTGGGTAGGATTAGAACTAATTGGATCAAATAGATCAAATTGGCTACTTTGGGTCAAGTGGACCAATTGCATTTAGTTGGATTGATTTTGGGTTGAATTTGATTTAGTTGATTTTATATATGGATTTGGGATTAATTTATAAATTCAATTGTAATTAGCTTGGGTCCAAATGGGTTTTGGTTCATTTGAACATTTCAAGTCAAAAGTGTTAAGTTGGGTTTGACTTGGGTTGATTTTGGTTTGTCTTGATGATTGTAGATTTCATTAATATTTATGAATATGATTGAAGGTATGATTAATTCATGAGAAAATCAATTGAATTTGGAATGAAAGGAATTTGGCTAAGTCCATGTAGTTGGGTCTTGTGGCTTAGGTTTGGATTTTGATTTGATTTAGTTTTGATGATTTAAATGTATATTTCATTTAAATTTATGAAGATGATTGAAAATATGATTGATTTGTGAGAAAATCAATAGAGTTTGACTTGATTTGGATTAATTTGGCTTTGGAAGAGTTTTGATTTAATATGATTTAGTTTTATTTAGTTTTGATCATTTGAATGTAGATTTGATTTATATTTAGGAAGATGATTGAAGATATAAATTGATTATGAGAAAAGAAATTGATTTTGGATTGATTTGGATTAAGATTTGGCTAAGTCCATGGGATTGGTCATATGGCTTAGGAAGGGTCAAATTTGGATTTGATCATGGGATTCAATCATTTGGTTTTGGAATTTGGGTTTGGATTTGGATTTGAATTTGATGTTTGAATTGAACTTGAGGTTTGGTTTAAGAAGGTGAACATGGATTGGATTTGGGTTGTAGGGTAGGTGGATTATCCTAATCCTAAGGGCATAACCTAATCCTATGGTTAACCCCTATAAGTCCTTAAGCTTAGGTTAAGTGTTTACCTAATTATTAGAAAGTGTCTTATGACTAGGGAAGTCTTAGTGTCTAGAAGACTTTTAAGGCTAAGAAGGTAAGATTGAATCCACACTCTAAAAGTGAGGTCAATAAGCCTTAGGCTCCATAGTGTTGCCCTTGGAGATATATAATTGGAAGACTGAAGCCAAGTTTCACATTATAGACTCAGATACATCTTCCAATGCATTGTTTGGGAGACCATGGATACATGAGAACAACATAGTTCCATCCTCTCTGCATTAGTGTATGAAGTTCATGAAAGGTGAGATCATCTACTATGTTAAAGGAGATATCAAACCATTTACAGTTCACAAGGTTAGCATATATGAGGATGCAGCTTACTACCTCCCTCAAAATCAATAAGTCTATTCTCACGAACTTGGCCAAGTTTAAAAATAAAAGAAAAAGAAAAAAAGAAAAAGAAAGAAAAAAAAGAAAAGATAAAATGAAAAAAAGGGAGTGAAAATATACTTGGATGAGGAAGTGGAGCCTGGTATTATATTCCACCCACAATTTGTTACTCCATTCAAACATATGGATAAGATGACTTAACCTCCAAGCAAAGGAAGAGGCTAGTTCAGAGGCAGTCCTAGGGGTGGAAAACCTCTTTATTGGCCACACAATAGAAGATATGTTCCATACGTGAGTACACCTTATCCATATAGACTTAGAATCTAGTTCATAGGATGAGTCTTATATGGTTAGCACACCAGCCATCTCTTCTTAGTAGTAGATTCTGTTAGAGGTGACAGTTGAGCTAGATAGCGATCAAGATTGGGCTACAAAGCAAAGCATAAGTGTTTCCAAGTCTATATGTGAAATAGTTAAGCATCAGTTGGAAACCTTATCTCTTACCCAACTTTCATGTCAAGAAGCAAAGGGTTTGGTAGTTATGAAAGCCCCTAAGTCATCCACATGTGAAGACTCGTGAGGTTCTTTCGAGAGCATCATCCTCAAGTCTAAGAAGTGTAGAACTTGAGGATGATTCATATAAAGATTTAATAGGATTACCTTTAGATTGGTGTTTGCATTGTGTTCATAATTTAGCAAAGAACACATACTTAGTCAAAGCACAGGTCAGACTACTCCAAAAGATTATGGAAGAACAAATGCAATAACTCTCAATCAAGATCGGGACTAGGATTTGATACAATGGGTCCAGTCGATGATGATGATTACTACTTAGTCATCACCAATCATTTCGAATCTAATAGGTTCTTTTCAAAACACATTAACTCATATGAGGAGGTTTAGAAACTTTAAATGATCCAGATGATTTTGAAGTCAAAGATGCATCTCCAGAGTTCGAAGATGAGGTCAAGTCAACCATTGATGAGCTCAAGGAAATCAACTTAGGAACTGAAGAAGATCCATGCCTGACATACATCATTTTTTTGTTGAATGAAATTGAAACCAATGATAAGGTTAGGCTATTGACTGAGTTTAAGGGATTCTTTGCATGGAGTTATGAAGAGATGTCTAGATTGGCTCTTGACATAGTGGACCATAAACTAGTAATAGAGCTTACTACTAACTCTATCGAGCAAGTTTCTAGATGCATGCGATTAGACATAAAATAACATATCATTTTTTTAGTCAAGAAATTGATCAATGTTGTCTTCATCTGAGAAGAAAAATACCCTACTTGGTTAGCCAGTGTCATCCCAGTTAATAAAAATATTGGCCAAACTCACATATGCATAGATTTTAGGGATTTAAATAAGACATGTTAAAAAGGAAAATTTTAACTACCAATCTGAGAGCTAATGGTTGACTTTCCTCATCTCATACAGTCTTCTCTTTCATGAATGGCACATCTAGATATAACCAAATAAAGATGGCCTTTGAAGATGAAAGAAACACTGCTTTTAAAATCTCGATCAAAATCTATTCCTATAAAGTCATGCCTTTCAGCCTTAAAAATGTTGGTGTTACATAACAATGGGCTATAACTTAAATCTTTGACAAACTCATTCATCATCAAGTTGAGTGCTCTATCGATGATCTCATGGTCAAAAGTATAGAAAAGGAAGACCATCTATTTGACTTGAGAGTAGTTTTAGAATAGTTAAGATAATTTAATTTCAAAATGAACCCCCTAAAGTGTGCATTCAGAGTAGCTTCAGGGATATTCCTTGGGTTTGATATCCTACACCAGGGAATCAAAATCAATCTAGAGAAGATCAAGGAAATATTACAAATGTCATCCCATAAATGTTTAACTCAACTTAGATCATTCCAAGGGCAATTAGCATATCTAAGATGCTTTATATCCAACCTTTCAGGAAGATGCCTGCCATTCTCATCAATTGTCAAAAAGGATGCCAAGTTCAAGTGGGATGATAGGTGTGAGCATGCCTTTGAAGATATCAAGCATCACTTGATGACACCACCAGTCTATCAGACCCTATCTTGGGCAAGCTGCTCATACTTTACACTGCTACATTAGATGACTAAATTAATGCTTTGTTGGCCCAAGCTAATGATGAAATGAAGGAAAATGCACTCTACTACCTTAGACTTTGTCTAATCCCTACTGAGGCTAATTATCCACCCATTGAGAAGCATTGCCTAGTTTTAATCTTTGCATCCCAAAAGCTACAACACTACATGTTTTCTTATAAGGTGAACTTGATCACTGGGATTAATCCACTCCAGTATCTCATGACACAACTAAAGCTATCTGGATCATTAGCACGATGGTCCATGATCCTCTCATAATTTATCATTACTTTTATACCCCTCCATACAGTGAAAGGACAAGCGCTAATGAATTTCTTAGCGGCACACCCACTTCTTACTAACTCTTTGCTTAGTGATGATCACCCCGATGAAAAAATCATGAACTTAAGGGATACTAGAATTCATCGTTGGGAGTCCTCTAAAAGAGGAGAAGAACGATAATCTACTATTCCAAGAAAGGTGGGGGTAGGAATAGTTCTCTTAACTCTGGACCATGATGTGATGAGATTCTCATATTATCTGTCCAATCTTTGCACCAACAATGAAGCCAAATATGAGCCTTTGATTGCCAGTCTGGATTTATCCATTACTCAAAGCATCCAAAACATCAACATCTTCAAAAATTCTCAGCTAGTTATCAACCAAATCGCTGGTTCCTATAAGGTTATAATGCCCAAGCTTTATCACTACCACAAATACACCATGGAGTTGGCCCAAATCATAGCGGTTGCCATTTATAAGATTCCTCAAGGAGAGAACATCATAGCATATGTTTTAGCCAAGCTTGCTAAGGAGTTGGCATGTCTAGAGGATGAGTCCATATCAATAAAGGTCCAAAATAGACAAGTCCTATCCCTTATTGATATTAAACTCATCAAAAAGTACTCTCTTAAAGGGGAGGTTTCCATTGCTAAGAAGGATGAAGAGTTAAATTGGAAGCAACCATTTATGGATTATCTAAATAAAGGAAAATTATCTCAAGAGAAGTTTGAAGCCCATCAGATGAAGCACAGAGCACTTTCCTACGCTCTTGTGGATGATGTCTTGTGCCGGTGGTCTTTTGATCATATGTGGTTATGTTATTTAGACAAGTATGAAGCCCATATGAGCGTGATCGAGGTACACTCAGAATTACATGGAGCCAACCAATCTAGTTCAAAGATGAAAGCCAAGATCAAGAGACTAAGATACTACTGGTAGTCGATGATCAAAGATTGCATGGATACGGCTAGGAGATGCAACCAATGTCAAATACATAGTGTGGTCCTACACCAACCACCCAATATTCTACATCCTACATTGGCCTCATGGCCATTCGAGTGTTGGGGTACCGACATAGTGGGTCTAATTTATCCTTCTTCTTCCAATGGTCATCAATTCATCTTAGCTACTACTGACTACTTTTCTAAATGTGCAAAGGTGATTATGCTCAGAGAGGTCACAAATTAGTATGTGCTCCAATTTTTTAAAAACCATATCATATATAGGTTCGTGCATGAATTATATCTTATAATGGTATTGCATTCAAGAGCAGAGATAAACAACTCGGCCCAAAGACATAGTATAAATTAGAGATATTCTACCATCAACTACCCAAAGGAAAATGGCTTAGTAGAAGCATACAACAAAGCTCTCATCCAAATATTGAAGAAGGCCCTCAACAATAAAAAGTGACAATGGCATGAGCAGTTAGTTGAAGCATTGTGGGCCTACCGCACAACATATGGAACTCCAACTTATTATACTCATTTCTCCTTAGTGTATGGGTCTGAAGCCATTCTACCAAGTCTAACACCCATCACTAAGGATAATTATGGGTAGCAAGATCACAAAAAAGAATAACGCCAAGTTACGGTTAGAAGAGATCAAAGGTTTGGAGGAGATACATCTGCGAGCATGCCAAAACCTTAAAATGTATAAAGCTAAAATGATTCAAGCTCACAATAAGTTGGTCCTTTCTAGAGTGTTTCAAGTAGGAAAGCTTATTTTAGTTCTAAGGAGACCGATTGTTGCTCGTCATAAGATGGGAGGCAAGTTTGAACCCACATGGGAAGACCCTTCTGCCATAGAGAAGGCTTACCAAGGAAGTTCTTATCAGCATATTAATCATAAGGGAGAGCACCCAATGCTTCCAATCAATGGGCTATACTTAAAGAAATATTATAAATTATGTTTAAAAAATAATAATCCTCAATGTTGAATGTATTCTTGTTTGTGAATTTGCCATGATGTATTTAAGGTAGGTGTAAGGAACCTGAGCGACATCTTATCCTGCATTGACATAACACAAATACAAACTACACATAAACATATAAAACAAACACATATATTTTATCTCGGGCTACTTTGGGTTGAGATAATGCACCCAACGGTACTCACTCAGTAGTTGCTCTAGGTCGGGCTAACGTGCTACCTTGCTAGTGTGTCACCTCAATGATCTTCTTCCTTTGGAGGATGTAAGTTTTCTATGCTTTCCTTCCTTACTTGGCCACCCAACACCGATGAGCACCTTGTTAGTTTGGTAGGCCTTACAATGTGGCTGATAAGCTACCTCATGTTGGCTTCATTTAAGAGGATGTGAGTGTGCTATACTTTCTTCTTGGATTAGCCTTTGTACACTGAATGGGTCAAGTATATTTGAGATTTAGGATAAGTCCCCTAGCTGCTCCATCCCTCTTTACTACTTCAAGTTTGGGTCCAGTCCTTCCTCGGGGCTAGGTTAGATAACATCTATCTTAAGGATGACAAACTATCCCGATGATCAATTTCAATTAAAAAGTTGTAAGTCTTCATACTTTTTTTCCAGATTGATTATTGCACACCGATGGGCACCTTAGGTTGGTTGGTTCTTAATATGCTGACGGATACACCACTCATGCTGATGGATACATCTTAGGTTGGTTAGTTCTCGCACCTTAGGATATACCACTCATGACAGATGTAAGTCTGCTATGCTTTCTCCTTGAGTTGGCCACCATATACTTATAGGCTTTCTTTTCTAGGGCTTAGGATAATAACCCTATTAGCATCTCCCTAATGGGCACTATATGTGGATCACATATTTTACGACCTCATTTAGACACTACTCGAGTTACTATCAGATTGGACAGTTCTCCTTCCTAGTAATCACCCCTGTGGTTGGAGAATCCATCCTATGAATTTGCAGATTCTCCATTGGTCTAGTAAATCTATGACAAGTCAAGGTTGACATAGCCCCTTCTCAGTGTGGTCCCTCATACACCAACAAGGTCCACATAAACATATAAATAAAATATATATTCACTTATGGATTAGGAGGACACCTCTAGCGGTACATTTTCCCAAGCACGCATCCTATCTTTAGGGTGGCATTAGCAAAACTCCATATAGGAATCGCCTGACTACTCTTGAGTTATTATAAGTCGCTCACCACATTCACTCAGTAGTTGCCCATAAGTCAAGTTCAATTTGTTGTGCTACCAATAGGTCATACCAGCAATTGTTCCCTATTTTAGAAGATGTAAGTTGTTATGCCTTTTTCCTAGCACAGTCGTTGCACACTAAAAGGCAACCCCTTAGGTTGGCTAGCTCTACCTCAAGGCCAGTAGACTATCCCTTTATATTTGTAACTTTGAGATAGGATAAGTGCAATATATCCTCTTCTCAGTGAGTCCATCACACACCGACATGGTCCATAAATTAAATCTATCAAATTTGATTGATCTCACATCGCCAGTGAATATGCCCTCATTTCAAAATCAAACTAAACCAAACAAACCATATCAAATCACATGAATTTAAGATAAAATTAATTATGATTACTTTTGAGTTGACATAAGTCCCCAGCGGCATTCACTCAATAGTCACCCTAGGTCAGGTTTGATTTGTTATGCATCCAACAGGTCACCCCAGCAGTTGTTCCAAGCATTAGAAGATGTACGTGTGCTATGACTTCTTTCTAGAATAGTCGTTGCACACCGAAAGGAAACCCCTTCAGTTGGATAGCTCTACCCCACAGCCAGTAGACTATCCCTTTGGATTTGTAAATTTGGGGTAGGTCAAGGTTGATATAGCCCCTTCTCAGTGGGTCCATCGTAATCGACATGGTCCATACATTAACTCAAATTAAATTAAACATAATCTAATTTTTCTTGGTGGAGTTAAACCACACCCTTCTCCCCCAAATCATATATAAATAAGTCATGCAAATAAATCAAATTCAAAACCAACCTCCCCAGTGGAGCTAAATTAAACCAACTCCCCTAGTAGATTCTAAATCAAAGAAATCTAACTAAACTGTTATCCCCAGTGGATACACCCTCAAACAAATGTATGAAATCAAACTCAAATCCCAATCCCCAAAGGATAGCCCAAACCTGCTTCTCTAGTGGAAGGTTCATATACTCGATCCCTAGTGAACTCAAGCCCATATCTCTAGCAGATATTCCTCCAAATCAATTTTAAAAAATAAATTAAAGTCAATTCAATCTTAATCCCTGGTGGATTATAGATTCTTATCCCTAGCGAATCTTTCTTCCATAAATTATATAATCAAATCAAATTCAAACCTTATCCCCAACAGATTTTTTTTCTGCCCTCGACATAGACCCCTCACATGTCATGTCCAATGCATGTGTGATCCCCTAGAGGATCTCCCTCCATGTCCTTGACATGGAATTCTCATCAAATCTTATTTTTCCTCTTATGCACACCTTTGTACTTCAACCAAAAGCCTAACAATGTATTCGTTGAAATTACATCACCTTAATATTGTGATCAACATTTTATGATTGGTGATGGCGCAAGCTCAAACTAACTATACAATATCATGCTAAGCATATTATAGTGTGAATTAACACACTATATTATATTATAATATATGATGTTATATTATAATTTGCTATAATATAATATATTGTCCAACATTACACCTCATTAGAATCACTTAAAAGGAACAAATAACAAAATTTTCTCAAAATATGAATAATGGCCATTTTGGATGTAAAATTGTTAATTTTCTATTAGAAATGGTATAAAATAGCATAATTTTGGTGTTACTTCTTGGTGTGTGCTATGAATTTGGCCATATTCTTCCATCTAAACCTTCAAATTAACATTGTTGTGAGTTTTGACCCAATGTATTATAACAAAAGTAAAACATAATAAAATGTTCAAAAACATTTAGTAACACACCACTACATTCATATATGTGAAGTAATATTGGTATGTACGTTATATTTTAATATGCTTTTGTTAATATGTTATCTTAAATTACACCTTAAAATGAATCACTTTAAGCAAAAAAATTATAAAATTTGTATGAAAATGAACATTTTTTAATGCAAAATTCCATTCTTTTGATTAAATGACACACCATAGCACACCCCCAATGATATTCCCTAAAGCTTACCTTAAATTAGGCCAAATCGCATCATCTTAGCCTATAAATAAGTATTTTTATGAATTATACTAGTACAAACTCTATTACATCATACTATAACAAACTAAAATATGTTAAACAACAAGTAGTAATACACAATAGTATGCTATAATGCATGATGCTATACTATATTATGGAATCCTATATTATAATACATTATAACATATTATATTATATTATATTGCATATCACATCACAATGGGTTGCTTAAGATAAAAATCATAAAATTAGTCTAAATAATAAAAAACTATATATTTTATTTGTATCACTTACACATTTTAAATTAAAATAATATACTATGATGTCATGCTCTACCTAATATGAATTTGGCCAAATTGCACTATTTTAAAGTCTAAATCAACATTTTTATAAATAATTCTAGTGTAGGCTCAACTGCATGATTGTAAAATACTAAAAAAAAATTTAAAATGTGCAGAACAATATATTATGATATATGATATAATATTATGCTACAACATATAATATTTATTTTGAACATAAAATCTTAATTTTTAGACTACAAGTGGCATAGCACAACTTTAGTACTACAACCTAATTCCCACTTCAAATTTAACAAATTTCATCATCTAATTTATTAAATCAATATTTTTATGATTTATATTAATATAGACTATATGACACAATATCATAATATACTTAAACATTTCAAAGCATCTTACGACATCCAAAAACCCATCACTACATGCTCAAATATATGATGTTACATTATACTATAATATCTGGTATTATAATATGATCTAGGGTTAGGGTTTTAGGTATTCAAATCTCTAATAGTCAAGGGAAAGTCTCTTGATGACATTTTCTTTATGGGAAAGTCTCTTGATGACATTTTCTTTATCTACCATAACTATGTTAGGATTAGGTCATTCTTTAGATCTACTCCTAATGACATATTTATTCAAAGTTTAGGGTTAGGGTTTAGGGTTAGTTTAGGGTTTAGGCTTTATGATTTAGCATTGTAGGTTTTAGGATTTAGGTTTTGGGTTTAAGGTTTAGGGTTTAGGATTTAAGGTTTAGGGTGGCAAAGTTCCATAAGCAGTAGATCGAATCGATTGGTGTTCAATTTCTTCAATTCCCTTCAGAACCACTGCTGCCTCTCGAGTAGTGGGATTCACCAACATATCTCCAATGTATCCCTCAACCCCCATCGCCTCCTCCTCCGCCTCCATAACCACCACTATTCTGATCACCACCTCCATACCCACCAGCACTTCTAGATCCCCCACCACTAATGCGATAGCCGTCGTCTCCACCTTTACCTCCACTTATAGATCTAGATAAAGCCTGGTTGACAGTGATGTTCTTGTCATCAAGTTTTTTCCCATTCTTAGGTTTTTTTACTTTAAGGTTTAGGGTTTAGGGTAGCAGGTTTTAGGGTTTAGGGTTTAGGGTTTTAGGATTTAGAGTTTAGGGTTTAAGGTTTAGGGTTTAGTGTCTAGGGTTTCAGGTTTTAAGGTTTAGGGTTTAGGGTTGTAGGATTAGGGTTGTAGGTTTAGGGTTTTAAGTTTAGGATTTACAGTTTAGGAATTAAGGTTTAGAGTTTTTTTCATTAAGTAAACTAGTAGGTTCAGGTTTATTTAGTTTATTTATTATTTATTTGAGTTTAATTTATTTTTTTAATATTATTTAGTTAAGTTTATTTATTTTAGGTTTGGTTTTTCATTTTAGTTTATCTTTTAGGTTTAGGTTTAGGTTTATATTTATTTTTTAGTTTAGTTTAATTTTTATTTTATTTTTAGGTTTAAGTTTCATTTATTTTAGTTTAGGTTTAGGTTTACTTTATTTTGTTTATTTTTTATTTTAGGTTTATGTTTTTTTAGGGTTTAGGTTTTTTATTTTATTTTTAGGTTTTATTTTTTGGTTTATTTTTTAGGTTTAGGTTTTTATTTAATTTTTATTTAGTTTTATTTTAGGTTATTTATTTTTATTTTATGTTTAGTTTTTGTTTTATTTAGGTTTTTTATTCAAAGGTTTATTTTATTATTTTAGTTAGTTTAGGATTTTATTTATTTTATCTTAGTTATTTTTTATTTTTTTATTTAATTTTTAGGTTTAAGTTTAGGTTTTAATTTGATTTTATTATTTTATTTTGTTTAGGTTTTTGTTTATTTATTTATTTATTTAAGTTTTATTTTTTTAGGTTCAGGTATTTAGGTTTTTAGGGTTTAGGGTTTAGGGTTTATGGTGTAGGATTTTAGGGTTTTGGGTTTAAGGTTTAGGGTTTAGGGTTTAAGGTTTTAGGGTTTAGGGTTAGGGTTAGGGTTTAGGATTTAGAGTTTAGTTTTTAGGTTTAAGTTTAAGTTTAGAGTTTAAGGGTTTGATTTAGAGTTAAAACTTTAGGAGTTTAGATTTTAGGTTTAGTTTTAGGGTTTTTTGTTTGGGGTTTTTTTAAAATTAAATAAATAGATAAGTTTTAGGGTTTAGGGTTATTTTATTTTAGTTTATTTTATTATTTATTTTTATTTAGGTTTATTTTTTATTTTAAATTAGTTTAGTTTATTTATTTTAGTTTAAGTTTCTTATTTTAGTTTATTTTTTAGGTTTAGGTTTAGATTTATGTTTATTTTTATTTTCATTTTATTCTTATTTTATTTTTTAGGTTTAAGTTTTATTTTTAATTTTTTAGTTTAGGATTAAGTTTTTACTTTATTTTTTTAGGTTTAGGCTTTTGGTTTTCATTTTAGGTTTATTTTTAGGTTTTATTTTTTAGTTTAGGTTTAGGTTTAATTTTAGTTTATTTTATTTTAATTAGTTTAGGGTTTACGTTTAGTTTATTTTAGGTTCAGTTTTACATTTAATTTATTTTAGTTTAGTTTATTTTAGTTTAGGTTTAGGTTTATTTTACTTTGTTTATTTTAGGTTTATATTTTTTTATGTTTAGGGCTTTGGTTTTATTTTTTATTTATTTTTATGTTTTATTTTTAGGTTTATTTTTTACATTTAAGTTTATATTTAGTTTTTATTTTATTTTATGTTATTTTATTTTTATTATGCATTTAGTTTATATTTTATTTAAATTTTTTTAGGTTTATTTATTTTTTTGTTTAGCTTTGGTTTTTATTCATTTTATTTTAGTTTAGTTTTTATTTTTTATTTTATTTTTTTTTAGGTTAAGGTTTAGGTTTAGGTTTATGTTTAGGTTTATATTTTTATTTTTTTTATTTTATTATTTTATTTGACTTTTTGTTTTTTTTTATTTTATTTTTTAGGTTTTATTTAGTTTAGGTTTAAGTTTTTAGCTTTTTAGGGTTTAGGGTTTAGGGTTAGTTTATGGTTTAGTGTTTAACATTTAGGTTTGGGTTTTAGGGTTTAGGGTTTAGGTTTTATGGTTTAGGTTTTAGGGTTTAGGAATTAGGGTTTAGGTTTTGAGGTTTAGGTTTTAAGGTTTAGGATTTAGGGTTTAGATTTAGGGTTCAGGGTTTTTGGTTTTTTCTTTTAACAGAGAGAAAATTCAAATTCAATATTTCTTCTTTTCGATTTCATCAATCAAGTAACACTCCAAGTTTTCTAAAACACAAGCGATGACATAGATCAAAAATGAGCACGCACAGAGCAAATCAAAAACCCTAGATAACTAGAGTCTCTACTGTAAAGACATAGTTCCATAAGCAGCAAATCAAGTTGGTCATTCATCAATTTCTCTAGTTCCCATCAGAACCACCCCGACCTCTTGAGTAGTGAGATTCACCATCATATCCCTGATCTCTCCTTTGCCACCACCACGGACATAACCTTTGTCGCTCCTCCCACCCCATATCCACCAGCATCTCTAGATCCCCCACCACCACTACAATAATTGTTGCCTCCGCCTTTGCCTCCACCACTAGATTTAGACTGAGCCTGGTTGACGGTGATGTTCCTCCATCAAGGTTTAGGGTAGCAGGTTTTAGAGTTTAGGGTTTAGGGATTAAGGTTTAGGGTTTAGGGTTTAGGGTTAGGTTTTAACATTTAGGGTTTAGGGTTTAGGGTTTTGGGTTTAGGGTTTTGGGTTTTAGGGTTTATGCTTTTAGTGTTTAGGGTTTAGTGTTTAGGGTTTTTTAGAGATTAGGGTTTAGGGTTTAGGGTTTAGTGTTGTAGGTTTATGGTTTATAAGTTTTTTTAATTTTAAATTAAGTAAATCAGTAAGTTTATGTTTATTTAGTATATTTAGTTTATTTTTTATTTATTTTAGAATACTTTATTTTTTATTTTTATTTAGGTTTTATTATTATTTTTATTTAGTTTAGTTTATTTATTTTAGGTTTATTTATTTTAGTTTAGGTTTTTTATTTTAGTTTATTTTTTAGGTTTAGGTTTAGGATTATTTTATAGGTGAGTTTTATTTTTATTTTATTTTTTAGATTTAGGTTTTATTTTTTATTTTTTGGTTTAGGTTTAGGTTTTTATTTTATTTTTTAGATTTGGGTTTTAGGTTTTTATTTTAGGTTTATTTTTTGGCTTTATTTTTTAGTTTAGGTTTAGGTTTATTTTTAGTTTATTTTATTTTATTTAGTTTAGGTTTAGGTTTAGGTTTAGATTTTATTTATTTTAGTTTATTTTATTTTAGTTTAGGTTTAGATTTATTTTATTTTGTTTATTTTAGGTTTAGGTTTTTTATAAGTTTAGGTTTTATATTTTATATTTTATTTATTTTTAGGTTTATTTTTTAGGTTTAGGTTTTTATTTCATTTTATTTTTTTTAAATTTTTTATTTCATTTTTTATTTTTATTTCATTTTATTTTTTATTTCATTTTAATTTCATTTTATTTTATTTAGGCTTATGTTTTTATTTATTTATTTATTTTAGTTTTATGTTTTATTTAGTTTAGGTTTAGTTTTTATGGTTTTTAGGTTTTAGGGTTTAGGGTTTAGGTTTTATGATTTAGCATTTTGGGTTTAGGGCTTAGGGTTCAACATTGTAGGTTTTAGAGTTTAGAGTTTAGGGTTTAGCATTTAGAGTTTTGGGTTTAGGGTTTAGGGTTTTGGGTTTTGGGTTTTGGGTTTTAGGCTTTAGGATTTATGATTTAGGGTTTAGGATTAGTTTTAAGGGTTTAGGGTTTTTTATTTTATTTTTCATTTTTTTTATTTTTATAAAATTAAGTAAAGTGGTAGGTTTAGGTTTATTTAGTTTATTTTTTATTTATTTTAGTTTATTTAATTTTTAAATTTATTTAGGTTTATTTTTATCTTTATTTGGTTTAGTATATTTATTTTAGGTTTTTTATTTTAGTTTATTTTTTAAGATTATGTTTAGGTTTGGGTTTATTTTTTAATTAAGTTTTACTGTTATTATATTTTTGAGGTTAATGTATTATTTTTTATTTTTAGGTTTAGGTGTATGTTTTTATTATATTTTTATATGTTTAGGTTTTAGGTTTTAATTTTAGGTATATTTTTAGGTTTTCTTTTTAAGTTTAGGTTTATTTTTAGTTTATTTTATTTTATTTTATTTAGGTTTAGGTTATCTTAGGTTTAGGTTTATTTTATTTTGTTTATTTTATTTTTATTTTAGGTATTGGCTTTTTTTTAGTTGAGGGTATATGTTTTATTTTTTTATTTATTTTTATGTTTTATTTTTAGGCTTATTTTTTAGGTTAAGGTTTTTATTTAGTTTTTATTTCATTTTATTTTTAGTTTTTCTTTCTTACAATTTTTTAGGTTTAGTTTTTATTTTGTTTAGGATTTTTATTTTTTAGTTTAGTTTAGGTTTTTATTTATTAGATTTTAGTTTAGTTTTTATTTATTAATTTTTTAGGTTAGGTTATCATTTTAAGTTTATTTAATTTTTATTTTACATTTAGTTTTTATTTTATTTATGTTCTTTTTAAGTTTATTTTACTTTTTAGTTTAGTTTAGGATTTTATTTATTTTATTATAGTTTAATTTTTATTTTTATTTTATTTTATTCTTAGGTTAAGTTTTAGGTTTAGGTTTAGGTTTTTTTATTTTATTTTTTTTATTTAGGTTTAGTTTTTTTTATTCTATTTTTAGGTTTTAATTAGTTTAAGTTTAGGTTGTTAGGATTTTGGGGTTTAAGGTTAAGGGTTTAATGTTTAGGGTTTGGGGTTTAGGGTTTATGGTTCATGGTTGTAGGTTTTAGGTTTAGGGCTTGGGGTTTAGGGTTTTAGGGTTTAAGGTTTAGGGTTTTGAGTTTAGGATTTAGCATTTAGGGTTTAGGGTTTTAGGGGTTAGGGTTAGTTTTAGGGTTTGGGGTTTACGGATATGGTTTTTTTTTTTTTATTTTTTTTTTTATATCTATTAAATTAAGTAAATTAGTAAGTTTAGGCTTATATAGTTCATTTTTTTTATTTATTTTAGTTTACTTTTTTTTATTTAGGTTTATTTTTTTTTTTTTTGTTTTAGGTTTATTTATTTTAGCTTTGGTTTTATTTTAGTTTAGTTTTAAGGTTTAGGTTTGGTTTTAGGTTTTATTTAGTTTTAAATTTTATTTTTTTTATTGGTTTAGGTTTGAGTTTTTATTTTATTTCTTTAGGTTTAGGTTTTAAGTTTTAGGTTTTTATTTTAGGGGTTTTTTTTCAATTTTCTTTTTTATTTTTGGTTTAGGTTTATTTTTTAGTTTATTTTATTTTATTTAGTTTAGGTTTAGGTTTAGGTTTTATTTCTTCTCGTTTAGTTTAGGTTTATTTTATTTTTATTTTAGGTTTAGGTTTTTTTGTAGTTTAGGGTTTAGGTTTAAATTTTTATTTATTTTTTAAGTTTAGGCTTTTACTTAGTTTTTAGGTTTAGGTTTAGGTTTTAGTTTAGGTTTTTATTCTATTTTATTTAGGTTTAGGTTTTTTTATTTATTTTATATTTAAATTTTATTTAGTTTAGGCTAATTTATTTAGGGTTTAGGGTTTAGGGTTGTTTATTTAGGGTGTAGGGTTTAGGCTTAGTTTTATGGTTTAAGGTTTAGCATTTAGAATTTAGGATTTAGGGTTTAGGGTTTAGGGTTTTTTTTAAAGTAAGTCAACCGATAATTTTAGGTTTATTTAGTTTATTTTTTATTTATTTAGTTTATTTTATTTTTTATTTTTATTTAGGTTTCTTTTTTATTTTTATTTAGTTTATTTTATTTATTTTAGGTTTATTTATTTTAGTCTATGTTTTTTATTTTAATTTATTTTTTAGGTTTAGGTTTAGGTTTATGTTTATGTTTTAGTTTAGTTTTAGTTTAATTTTATTTTTTATGGTTACATTTTATTTTTCATATTTTTAAGTTTAGGTTTAGGGTTTTATTTTATTTTGTTATTTTTAGGTATTTGGTTTAGGTTTTAGGATTTAGGGTTAGTTTTAGCGTTTGGGGTTTAGAGTTAGGGTTTTCTTTTCTTTATTTTTTTATTTTTTTATTTTATTTAAATTAAGTAAATTAGTAGGTTCTGGTTTATTTAGTTTATTTTTATTTATTTTAGTTTATATTTTTTAGGTTTATTCTTATTTTTATTCAGTTTATAGATTATTTATTTTAATTTAAGTTTTTTATTTTAGTTTATTTTTTTTAGGTTTAGGTTTTTATTTTACTTTTTTAGGTTTAGGTTTTAAGTTTTTATTTTAGGTTTATTTTTAGGTTTTATTTTTTAGTTTAGGTTTAGGTTCATTTTTAGTTTATTTTATTTTATTTAGTTTAGGTTTAGGTTTAGGTTTATATTATTTTAGATTTTATTTGCTTTAGTTTAGGTTTAGGTTAATTTTATTTTTATTTTAGGTTTAGGTTTTTTCTTATTTTAGGGTTTAAGTTTTTTATTTATTTTTAGGTTTATTTTTTAGGTTTATCTTTTAGGTTTAGGTTTTTAGTTAGTTTATAGGTTTAGGTTTAGGTTTAAGTTTAGGTTTATATTTTGGTTTTAGTTTAAGTTTTCATTTTATTTTATTTAGGTTTAGGTTAATTTATTTATTTTATTTTTAGGTTTTATTTAGTTTAGGTTATGGTTTTTACGGTTTAGGGTTTAGGTTTCTTTTTTAAAATTAAGTATACAATTAGGTTTAGGTTTATTTAGTTTATTTTTTATTTATTCAGTTTATTTTATTTTTATCTTGTTATTTTGGTTTATTTTTTTATTTAGTTTAGTTTATTTATTTAAGTTTCATTTTCTATTTTAGTTTATTTTTTTAGGTTTAGGTTTTGGTTTATGTTTACTTTTTAGTTTAGATTTATTTTTATTTTATTTTTTAGGTTTAGGTTTAACTTTTTATTTTTAGGTCTAGGTTTATGTTTTTATTTAATTTTTTAGGTTTAGGTTTTAGGTTTTTATTTTAAGTTTATTATATTTTTCTTTCATGTTTAGTTTTTATTTTATTTTTTTTTTTGTTTTTACGTTTATTTTATTTATTAGTTTAGTTTATATTTTTATTTATTTTATTTTAGTTTATTTTTAGTTTTTATTTTATTTTATTTTTAAGTTTAGGTTTAGGTGTATGCTTAGGCATAGGTTTTACTTTAGGTTTTTATTTTATTTTATTTTAGTTAAGTTTAGGTATTTTTATTTATTTTATTTTTAGGTTTTATTTAGTCTAGGTTTAGGTTTTTAGGTTTTTAAGTTCTTATTGTTTAGAGTTTAGGGTTTAGGGTTTTGGGTTGTAGGGTTTAGGGCTTAGAATTTATGGTTTAGGGTTTAGGATTTATAGTTTTAGGGTTAAGGATTTAGGGTTTAGGGTTTAGGTTTTAGGGTTTATGGTTTTAGGGTTTAGGGTTTAGTTTTAGGGTTTGGAGTTTAGGGTTTGAGATTTTTTTTATTTTATTTTATTTTATTTAAAATTAGGTAAACTAGTTTGTTTAAGTTTATTTAGTTTATTTTTTATTTACTTTAGTTTATTTTATTTTATATTTTTATTTAGCTTAGTTTATTTATTATAGGCTTAATTATGTTTGTTTATGTATTTTTATTTTAGTTTATTTTTTTAGGTTTAGGTTTATTTTTTAGTTTAGTTTTTTTATTTTTTTTTTAGGATTTGGTTTTATTTTTTTATTTTTAGGTTTAGGTTTAGGTTTTTATTTAATTTTTTTAGGTTTAATTTTTAGGTTTTTTATTTTAGGTTTAGGGCTTAGGTTTTATTTTGGTAGCTTAGGCTTAGGCTTATGTTTATTTTTAGTTTATTTTATTTTATTAATTTTGGTATAGGTTTAGGTTTAGTTTATTTGAGGTTCAGGTTTTAATTTTATTTATTTTAGTTTAGGTTTAGGCCTATTTTATATTTACTTTAGGTTTAGGTTTTTTTTTTAGTTTATGGTTTAGGTTCTATTTTTTATATATTTTGGGTTTAATTTTTTACGTTTATTTTTAGGGTTAGGTTTTCATTTAGTTTTTATTTTATTTTATTTTAGGTTTATTTATTTTTATTTTACATTTAGTTTATATTTAATTTTGGCTTTTTTTAAGTTTATTTTTTTAGGCTAGTTTAGGTTTTTATTTATTTTATTTTGGTTTAGTATTTATTTTTATTATATTTTATTTTTAGGTTTAGGTTTAGGTTTAGGTCTTGATATTAGTTTAGGTTTTTATTTTATTTTATTTTTTCATTTATTTAAGTTTAGAATTTTTATTTATTTTATTTTCAGGGTTTTTTTAATTTAGGTTTAGGTTTTTAGGTATTTAGGGTTTAAGGTTTGGGGTTTAGGGTTTAAGGTTTGGAGTTTAAGGTTTAGGGTTTAAGGTTTAGGGTGGTATGTTTAAGGGTTTAGGGTTTAGGGATTAGGGTTTAGGGATTAAGGTTTTGGGTTTTGGAGTTTAAGGGTTAGGGTTTAGGGTTTAGGGTTAGTTTTAGGATTTAGAGTTTAGAGTTAGAGTTTTTTTTTTTAAAATTAAGTAAACTAGTAGGTTTAGGTTTATTTAGTTTATTTTTTGTTTATCTTAGTTTATTTTATTTCTATATATATTTAGGTTTATTTTTATTTTTATTTAGTTTTTTATTGATTTTAGGTTTATTTATTTTAGTTTAGGTTTTTTATTTTAGTTTATTTTTTAGGTTTAGGTTTATTTTTATTTTATTTTATGGGTTTAGGTTTTATTTTTTATTTTTAGGTTTAGGTTTAGGTTTTTATTTTATTTATTTAGGTTTAGGTTTTAAGTTTTTAATTTAGGTTTATTTTTAGATTTTATATTTTAGTTTAGTTTTAGGTTTATTTTTAGTTTATTTTATTATTTAGTTTAGTTTAGTTTATTTTAGGTTTAAATTTAGGTTTTATTTATTTTAGTTTAGTTTATTTTAGTTTAGATTTAGGTTTATTTTATTTTTATTTTAGGTTTAGGTATTTTTTTTAGTTTAGGGTTTAGGGTTTTATTTTTTATTTATTTTTAGTTTTATTTTAGGTTAAAGTTTTTATTTAGTTTTATTTCAGGTTTTTTTATTTTTATTTTTGGTTTAGTTTTTATTTTAGTTAGGCTTTTAATTTTTTAATTTAGTTTAGGTTTTTATTTATTTTATTTTATTTTAGTTTTTATTTTATTTTTAAGTTTAGGTTTAGGTTTTAGTTTAGGTTTTAACTTTATTTAATTTTCTCATTATTTTTTTATTTATGTTTTTTTATTTATTGATTTTTAGGTTTTATTTAGTTTAAGTTTAATTTTTAGCATTTTTGGTCTTTGGGTTTAGGGTTTAGAGTTTATTTAGGGTTTCAAGTTTTGGGTTTAAGGTTTGGGGTTTAAGTTTGGGGTTTAAGGTTTAGGATTTAGGGTTTAGGGTTTAGGGTTTAGGGTTTAGGGCATAGGGTTTATGGTTTAGTGTTTTAGGGTTTAGGGTTTTGGGTTTAGGGTTTAGGATTTTTATGGTTTAGGGTTTAGGGTTTAGGTTTTAGGTTTAGGGTTCAAGTTTTTGTTTAGGGTTTAGGGTTTTTTATTTTTTTTAATGGAGAATAAATTTAGATTCAAAATTTTTTCTTTTCAGTTTCATCAACCAAGTAACACACCAAGTTATCTAAGACATAAGCGACAACATAGATAAAATAGGAGCATGTATAGAGTAAATTAAAAACCCTAGATAACTAGAACCATCTCTACTATAAAGACATAGCTCTATAAGCAGCAGATTGGGTTAACCGTTATTCTATTTCTCCAGTTCCCATCAAAATCACCCCAGCCTCTTGAGTAGTGGGATCCACCATCATATCCACCTTAAACCTACTACCATTATTGCAACCTCTGTGGCTCCTCCTACTTACATAACCAACATTGCACTCACCACCACCTCCATATCCAGCGCACCTCGGATCCCCACCACCTACGATAACTTTTTTCCTCTACATTCACCTCCATGGGATCTAGACTTGCTGATTGGTGTGATGTTCTGCCATTAAGTTACGCCCATTCTTAGGGTTTAAGTTTAGATTTTTTAGGTTCTAGGGTTTAGGTTTATTTTTTAATTTATTTAGTTACTTTAGGTTTAGGTTTAGGGTATGGGGTTTACGATTTAGGGTTTAGGTTTAGGGTTTATGGTTTATGCTTAAGGTTTTAGGATTTAAGGTTAGGATTTAGGGTTTAGGGTTTAGGTAGTAGGTTTAGGGTTTAGGGTTTAGGGTTGTAGATTTAGGATTTAGTATTTAGTGTTATAGGAGGATTTAGAGTTTAGGGATTAGGGTTAGTTTAGGGTTTAGTTTTTAGGGTTTAGGGTTTCAGGGGTTAGGGTTTTAGGGTTTAGGGTTTAAGGTTTAGGGTTTTTAGGGTTTTATTTTAGGGTTTAGGGTTTAGGTTTTAAGATTTAGGGTTTTAGGTTTTAAGGTTTAGGGTTTAGGGTTTAAGGTTTAGATTTTTTATTTTGTTTTTATTTTATTTTAGGTTTATTTTAAGTTTATTTTATTTTTATTTTACATTTAGTTTTTATTTTATTATGGTTTTTTAATATTAGGTCAATTTTATTTTTTAGTTTAGTTTAGGTTTATATTTATTTTATATTTATTTTATTTTTATTAGTTTATTTTACTTTATTTTATTATTTTGTTTAAGTTTAGGTTTTGGTTTACATTTTTTTAAATTTTATTTTTTTATTTTATGTAGGTTTATGTTTTTTTATTTAGTTTAGCTTTAGATTTTTAGGTTTTCAGTTTTTATTTTATTTCAATTTTTTATTTTTTATTTTAGCTTAGGTTTTTATTTTATTTTATTTTAATTTAGTTTTTAATTTTTTTATTTTATTTTCATTTTAGGTTTAAGGTAAGCTTAAAGTTTTAATTTTATTTCATTTTATTATTATTTTTATTTAAATTTATTTATTTATTTATTATTCTATTTATTTTTATTTATTTTATTTTTAGGGTTTAGGGTTTTAGGGTTTATGATTTTAGGGTTTAGGGTTTAGGGTTAGGATTTAGGGTTTAAGGTTTAGTGTTTAGGCTTTAGGGTTTAGGGTTTAGGGTTAAGGGTTTAGGGTTTAGGATTTTAGGGCATAGGGTTTAGGGTTTGGGATTTGGGTTTTAGGTTTATGGTTTTGGGTTTAGGGTTGTTTAGGGTTTAGAATTTAGGGTTTGATGGTTTAGGGTTCTTTAGGGTTTAGGGTTGTAGGTTTATAGTTTGGGATTGTAAGTTTAGGGTTGTAAGTTTAGGGTTTATGGTTTAGGGTTAGTTTTAGCATTTAAAGTTTAGGGTTTAAGTTTAGGATTTAGGGTTTAGGGTTTAGGGTTACTTTTAGAGTTTAGGGTTTAGGGTTTAGGATTCAGTGTTTAGGGATTGGGGTTTATTTAGTTTATTTTTTAATTATTTTAGTTTATTTTATTAATTTTATTTTTTATTATTATGGTTTAGGGGTTAAGGTTTTAGGGTTTTTTTTCCTCCGATCCACAATCGGACGGTGGTTTAAGGTTTAGATTTAAGTTTAAGTTTAACGTTTAAGGTTTAAGTTTAAGTTTAAGTATAATGTTTAGGGTTCTTTAGGGTTTGGGGTTTAAGGTTTGGGTTTACTGTTTAGGGTTTAGGGTTTAGTGTTTAGGCTTTAGGGTTTAAGATTTTTAGGGTTTAGGTATAGGGTTTAGGGTTTAGGGTTTAGGGGTTTAGGTTTAAGGTTTAGGGTTTGAGGGTTTAGGGTTGTTTATGGTTTAGGGTTTAGGGTTTAGGGTTTAGGATTTAAAGTTTAGGGTTTAGGGTTTAGGGTTTAGGGATTAGGGTTTTATGTTTAGGGTTTAAGGTTTAGGATTTAAGGTTTAGGATTTAAGGCTTAGGGTTTAGGGTTTAAGGTTCAAGGTTTTTATTTAGGTTTTATTTTACTTTATTTTAGGTTTATTTTATTTTTAATTTATATTTAGTTTTTATTTTATTTAGGTTTTCTATTCTTAGGATTTTTTAAATTTAGTTTGGGTTTTATTTATTTTATTTTAGTTTATTTTTATTAGTTTATTTTATACCATTTTCAGGTTTAAGTTTAGGTTTTAATTTAGGTTTTTATTTTATTTTTTAGTTTATTTAGGTTTAGGTTATTTATTTATTTTATTTTTAGAATTTATTTTGTTTAGGTTTTTAAGGTTTTGGGTTTTGGATGTTAGGGTTTTGGATTTTGGGGATTAGGGTTTAGGGTTAGGGTTTAGGGTTTAGGGTTTAGTTTAGTTTTAGTTTTAGTTTAGGGTTTATTTATTTAGAGTTTAGGTTTTAAGTTTTAAAAATAGGTTTAAGTTTATTTAGTTTATCTTTTAATTTTTAATTTTAAGGTTTTAAGGTTTATCTTTTTATGGTTTAGGGTTAAAGGTTAGGTTTAGTTTAGGGTTTAGGGTTTATAGTTTATTTGATTTAGGAGCTTAGGGTTTAGGAGTTTAGAGTTTTAGGTTTAGGAGTTTAGGTTTACATTTAGAGTTTAGGTTTATTTAGGGTTTAGATTTAGGTTAGAGTTTAGGTTTAGTTTTAGTTTAAGTTTAGTTTAGTTAGATTTAGTTAGGTGTATTTAGGGTTTAAGGTTTTAGGTTTAGGTTTAGGTTTAGGTTTAGATTTTGGGGTTTAAGGTTTAAGTTTGGAGTTTTTTAGGGTTTAGGGTTTAAGGTATAAGGTTTAGGTTTTGGATTTTTTATTTTTTGCTTTTATTTATTTTATTTTATTTTAGGTTTATCTTATTTTTATTTTATGTTTAGTTTTTATTTTATTTAGGTTTTTTTCTTATGTTTATTTTATTTTTTAATTTAGTTTAAGTTTTATTTATTTTATTTTAGTTTATTTTATTAGTGTACTTTATATTATTTTTAAGTTTAAGTTTATGTTTTAGTTTAGGTTTTTATTTTATATTTTTATTTTATTTTATTTAGGTTTAGATTTTTTAAATATTTAGAATTTATTTAATTTAGGATTAGGTTTTTAGGTTTTTAGGGTTTATGATTTAGGGTTTATTGTTTATGATTTTAAGGTTTAGGGTTTTGGGGCTTATGGTTTGGAGTCCTTTTTTTTAGGGTTTAGGGTTTAGGGTTTAGTGTTTAAGGTTTATGGTTTAGGGTTTACAATTTAGGGCTTAGGGTTTAAAGTTTATTTAGGATTTAGGGTTTAGGGTTTAAGGTTTTAAGGTTTAAGGTTTAAGGTTTCTTAAGGTTTAGGGTTTAGGGTTTATGGTTGTAGGTTTAGGATTTAAGGTTGTAGGTTTATGATTTAGGGCTTATAATTTTGGGTTTAGGGTTTAGAGTTTAGGGTTTAGGGTTTAAGGTTTAGGTTATAGGGTTTAGGGTTTAGAGTTTAGGGTTTTAAGGTTTAGGTTTAGGGTTTAGGGTTTAGGGTTTTTGGGGTTTAGGGTTTAGGGTTTACGTTTTAGGGTCTTTAGGGTTTAGGGTTTAAGGTTTAGGGTTAGGGTTCAAGTTTTTGTTTAGGATTTAGGGTTTGTATTTTTTTTTTAATAGAAAACAAATTCAGATTCAACATTTCTTCTTTTGATTTCATCAAGTAACACCAAGTTTTGTGACATAAGCAACCACGTAGATAAAAAATGAGCACGCATAGAGCAAATCAAAAACCTTAGATAACTAGAACCGTCTCTACTATAAAGACACAGTTTCATAACTTTTAGGTTTTATGTTAAGGTTTATTTTTTCAATTTAAGTTTTTATTTAGTTTTTATTTTATTTATTTTAGGTTTATTTTAATTTTATTTTATGACTAGTTTTCATTTTATTTAGCTTTCTTATTCTTATGTTTCTTTTATTTTTTGTTTTGTTTAAGTTTTTATATATTTTATTTTAACTTATTTCAATTAATTTATTTTATTTTATTTTTGGGTTTAGGTTTAAGTTTTAGTTTAAGTTCCTTTTTTTATTTTTTTTATTTTTTTAGGTTAATTTTTTTTGTAGGTTTTATTTAGTTTAAGTTTTGGTTTTTAAGTTTCTAGGATTTAGGGTTTAGGGTTTTATGGTTTAGGGTTAGTGTTTGGGGTTTTTATGGTTTAGGGTTTAGGGTTAGTTTTAGGTTTTTTTTTTTTTTTTTTTTGGGTTACTTTTGGGTTTAAGGTTTGGCATTTTAGGGTTTAGGGTTTATGGTTTAGGGTTAGGGATAGGGTTCAGAGTTTAGGGATTAGGGTTTCGAGTTTAGGGTTAGTTTAGGGTTTAGGGTTTAGGGTTTAGTTTTAGGATTTAAGGTTTAGGGTTAGGTTTTTATTTTATTTTAATTTTTTCAAATTAAGTAAATAGGTAGGTTTAGGTATATTTATTTTATTTAGTTTATTTTTGATTTATTTTAGTTTATTTTATTTTGTATTTTTATTAAGTTTTTTTTCATTTTTATCTAGCTTAGTATATTTATTTTAGTTTAGGTTTTTTACTTTAGTTTATTATTTAATTTTAGGTTTACTTTTTAGTTTAGTTTAATTTTATTTTATATTTTAGGTTTAGGTTTTATTTTTTAATTTTAAGTTTAGGTTTAGGTTTTTATTTTATTTTTTGAGGTTTAGGTTTTATGTTTTTATTTAGGTTTATTTTTAAGTTTTATTTTTTAATTTAGGTTTAAGTTTATTTTTAGTTTATTTTATGTAATTTAGTTTAGGCTTTGGTTTAGGTTTTGTTTATTTTAGGTTTATGTTTAGGTTTTAATTATTTTAGTTTAGTTTATTTTAGTTCAGGTTTAGTTTTATTTTATTTTTACTTTGAGTTTTATTTTTTATTTTTTTTAGGTTTTATTTTTAGGTTTAGGTTTTAGGTTTTAGGTTTAGGTTTTTATTTTATTTTATTTTATATTAATTTTATTTTTATTTTAGGTTTAGTTTTTATTTTATTTCTGTTATTTTTTTTTTAGTTTAGTTTAGGTTTTTATTTATTTTATTTCAATTTAGTTTATTAGTTTTTATTTTATTTTATTTTTAGGTTTAGGTTAAGCTTAAGGTTTTAGTTTTATTTCATTTTATTATTTTATTTAATTTTTATTTAAGATTACTTATTTATTTATTTATTTTATATTTTATTTATTTTTGTTTATTTCATATTTGGGTTTAGGGTTTAGGGTTTATGATTTTGGGTTTTAGGGTTTATGATTTTAGGGTTTAGGGTTTAGGGTTAGGATTTAGGGTTTAGGGTTTAGTGTTTAGGCTTTAGGGTTTAAGGTTAAAGGTTTAGGGTTTAGGATTTTAGGGCACAGGGTTTAGGGTTTGGAGTTTGGGTTTAAGGTTTAGGTTTTAGGGTTTAGAGTTATTTAGGGTTTAGGATTTAGGGTTTGATGATTTAGGGTTGTTTAGGGTTTAGGGTTGTAGGTTTATAGTTTGGGATTGTAGGTTTAGGGTTGTAAGTTTAGGTTTAGGGTTAGTTTTAGCATTTAGGGTTTAGGGTTACTTTTAGAGTTTAGGGTTTTGAGGATTAAGGTTTAGGATTCAGTGTTTAGGGTTTAGGGTTTATTTAGTTAATTTTTTAATTATTTTAGTTTATTTTATTTATTTTATTTTTATTTAATTTTATTTTTTATTATTAGGATTTTGGGGTAAAGGTTTTAGGGTTTTTTCCTCCAATCCATGATCGGACGGTGGTTTAAGGTTTATGTTTAAGTTTAAGGTTTAAGGTTTAAGTTTAAGTTTAAAGTTTTAGTTTAAGGTATTAGGTTTTAGGGTTAACGCTTTTAGGGTTTAGTGTTTAGGGTTTAAGGTTGAGTGTTTAGGCTTTAGGGTTTAAGGTTTTAGGGTTTAGGGTATAGGGTTTAGGGTTTAAGTTTAGGTTTGGAGTTTAGGGTTTGAGGTTTATAGTTGTTTGATTTAGGGTTTAGATTTGTTTAGGGTTTAGGTTTAGGGTTTAGGGTTAGGTTTAGGGTTTTAGGTTTTAGGATTAGGGTTTAGGGTTTAGGGTTTAGGGTTTAGGGTTGAAGGTTTAGGGTTTATGGCTTAGAGTTTAGGGTTTAAGGTTTAAGATTTATGGTTTAGGGTTTAAGGTTTAGGGTTTAGGGTTTAAGGTTTAGGGTTTTTATTTAAGTTTTATTTTATTTTATTTTATTTTAGGTTTATTTTACTTTCATTTTATTTAATTTTATTTTATTTAGGTTTTCTATTCTTAGGATTATTTTATTTATTAATTTAGTTTAGGTTTTATTTATTTTATTTTAGTTTATTTTTATTAGTTATAATTTTTTTAGGTTTTAGTTTAGGTTTTAGGTTTTAGGTTTTAGGTTTTAGGTTGGTTTTAGGATTAGGGTTAGTTAGGTTTAGGGTTTAGGAGGTTTAGGGTTTAGTGTTTAAGATTTAGG
Organism: Cymbidium sinense; assembly: GCA_021442155.1. NCBI lineage: Eukaryota > Viridiplantae > Streptophyta > Magnoliopsida > Asparagales > Orchidaceae > Cymbidium > Cymbidium sinense. The sequence goes on along the minus strand of CM038214.1, from coordinate 335,264,904 downwards.
GTTTAAGTTATGATTTAGGGTTTAGAGTTTAGGGTTTAGGGTTTAGGGTTTTTTTAAATTAAGTAAACCAGTATGTTTAAGTTTATTTAGTTTATTTTTTAATTATTTTAATTTATTTTAATTTATTATTTTTATTTAGGTTTATTTTTTAATTTTAGGTTTAGGGTTTAGGGTTTAAGGTTTTAGGGTTTGTGCTTTTATGGTTTAGGGTTAAGGGTTAAGGTTTAGGGTTTAGGGTTTAGGGTTTAGGGTTTTGATTTGGGTTTAGGGTTTAGGGTTTAGGATTTGAGGGTTTAAGGTTGCTTAGGGTTTAGGGTTTAGGGTTTAGGTTTAAATTTAGAGTTTAATTTTTAGGGTTGTAGGGTTTATGGTTTTAGGTTGTAAGGGGTTTATGAGTTTAGTGTTTAGGGCTCAGAATTAGTTTAAGATTTAAGGTTTAGGGTTTAAGATTTAGGGTTTAGGGTTTAGGATTTTAGGGTATAAGGTTAAGGGTTTTTTAGGGTTTAGGGTTTAGGGTTTAGGGTCTAGGGTTGTCAGTTTAAGGTTTAGGGTTAAGGGTTTAGGGTTATAGGTTTAACATTTAGGACTTAGAGTTTAGGGTTCAAGGTTTAGGATTTAAGGTTTAGGGTTTAGGGTTTAGCTTACAAAGTTTAAGGTTTTGGGTTTTTATTTTCGTTTATAGTTTATTTTATTTTAGGTTTATTTTAGGTTTATTTTATTTTTATTTTACGTTTAGTTTTTATTTTATTTAAGTTTTTTATTCTTTGGTTTATTTTATTTTTTAATTTAGTTTAAGTTTTTATTTATTTTATTATAGTTTATTTTAATTATTTTTTTTATTTTATTTTTAGGTTTAGGTTTAGGCTTTAGTTTAGGTTTTTATTATATTAATTTATATTTATTTTATTTTGGTTTAGGTTTTTTTATTTATTTTATATTTAGGTTTTATTTAGTTTAGATTTAGGTTTTAAGGTTTTTAGGGTTTGGCATTTAGGGTTTATGGTTTGGGGTTTTAGGGTTTAGGGTTCAGTGTTTAGGCTTTAGGGTTTAGGGTTTAGGATTTTTAGGGTTTAGGGTTTAGGGTTAGCTTAGGGTTTAGGGTTAGTTTAGGGTTTAGGATTATTTAGGGTTTAAGGTTTAGGGTTTTAGTGTTTAGGGTTTTAGGGTTTATGGTTTAGGGTTTAGGGTGTAGGGTTTAGGGTTAGTTTATGGTTTAGGTTTAGGGTATAGGGTTTTAATTTATGATTTAGGGTTCTGATTGATTAGTTTTAGGGTTTAGGGTTTAGGGTTTTTTTAAATTAAGTAAACCGATAGGTTTAAGTTTATTTAGTTTATTTTTTATTTATTTTAGTTTATTTTATTTTTTATTTATATTTTGGTTTATTTTTTATTTTTATTTAGTTTAGTTTATTTATTTCAAGTTTATTTATTTTAGTTTGTTTTTTAGGTTTAGTTTTAGGTTTATGTTTATTTTTTAGTTTTTCTTGTTTTTTTTTTTTAGGTTTAGCTTTTACGTTTTTCTTTTATTTTTTTTTTGTTTAAATTTTAGGTTCTTATTTTAGGTTTGTTTTGTGTAGGTTTCAGTTTATTTTTAGTTTATTTTATCTTATTTTGTTTAGGCGTTAGGTTTAGTTTATTTTACGTTTAGGTTTAGGTTTTATTTATTTTAGTTTAGTTTATTTTAGTTTAGGTTTAAATATACCCATTACCATTCTATCTTATATAAATCAACACATGAATAGAGAAAAGAGAACTCAACATTGATACACTTAGGTATATAGTTTTCTTATGTATTTATAAGCGGCAACATATTATTATTCATTTATAAGCATTAAAAAAACATTTGGATTTAATAGTGATAATAGCCATGCATATGTTAAATTAAATCCATGAAAGCTTACATAAAGAAATTATTTTATTTTACTTGATTTTGAAAAGATGGATGCATGAATTCAAATGACATACCAAATTTAACATGATTGGAAGAGGATAATCAAATATAAGCATGTGATTTATTCAACCAAACTAGTTCTTAGGACAATCAAATCAAATAAGATTATTTAAAGCAAACTAATGCTTTTTTATTAATTAAGTTTTTTTTTTGGTTGATTGATTTAAGAGGAGAAATCATCACTTGCTATTTTAAACCCATTCTCACATTAGTGATTTAATTTAGTTTAAGAAAATGTAATTAAGTTGATTTTATGGGTTAATTAAGTTGAACTCTTAATTAGATGAACTAATTACCCTGACCTATGTCAACTTAAAGTAATTAACTAAATAATTATGAGCCAACTTGATATGCATGGAAAATAAACTTGCAATGATCCTAGGAAAAAAAAGGGGTCTAATGCAATTGGCTCATGATTAATAGTTAATTTGATTAAGGGACTTAATTATGCTTATGGTTTTCCACATGTGGACTAACCATAATTTCATTAAACTCCTTTATGTTATTAAACACCGATCTACTCCATGATTTAATTAATTAAGGTCTGATGTGATTATGATTTCAATTTGATATGTGATTTAATTAATGGTTAAATTTTAATTAATTTCATTTTAAAATGGGTGAAATCAACTTAGTGAAAGGGGTCCCAACCTTATTCCTTAGTTCATTTAGTGTTGAACAATGATTAATAAACTAAATTAATAAATTTATTATTAAGCATTAATTAACTTAAAAGTAGTTGAGGTTTAATTAGTCAATTTTCCTAATTAAGTGAGCAATAAATCTCAAGAAAATCATGGGAGGCATAAGTTATCCCATTAAATTAATGCACAAAATTTGGGATTAATCACTTAAGTAATTAAAGAGTAATTAAGCTAATTAATTTTGTAATTAAACTTTAATTACTATTCAAGATTAGTTAAGATCATTTTAATTAATTTTCCTTTGAAATACCTTTAGAATGAGTATTTATTTATATTTTTTTCTTTCTCTATAATTTTTATGATTTTTAGAAGTTTCAGCCATTAAAAATGATTAATTAAACCTAATTAAAGCCTAATCCTGTTGGCACCACATAGCGTGCTGACGTGGTACGCTTTTCACAGGATTGGCTACTTAAAACTTATCTAAGATCTGACGGCTACAATTAATCCCACAGCTTAATAAGATTATATCAGATTAATTTAGCAGATCTAATCATGACCTTCCATTTCAATCATTCGGAATGGACGGTGCGTGATTTAATGTCACGCGAGTGAGGGAGAATGGAGTCTATCCACTATTGCTCACTTGATCCGAGCTTTTGAGCTGGATCAACTCAAGGATCCCACCTTCATGGCATCGAGATGTAAGTTTTCTTTAAAAAGCTCCAACCCATTTTTTTCTAAGGATCAGTTTTGGAAGCATACCTCACCGGAGTTCAAGACTGGTGGCTCGAATGATTCATCTAGTGTAGTCGAGGCCTTATTGAGTAATAATTGGATCAATTCCTCGATGTTCACTCTAATGGCCATGAACTGATAATTTTGAGCTCAGTTTTGATCGAAGTCCCACCTCTGGTGCTCGACAAGCTTGGGAGATGATTCATTTTTTTCTCGATAAGGCCTAGAGAAGGTGTGTGTAAAGTTAATTTGAGTTTGATAGAGAAATGGGGAAGTTAGGTAGAAAATGGGAATGTCCTATTTTGGGACAGACAAGAATGGCATTTTTTGATCAAGGAATGAGCTTGGGAGCTTAGGGAATGGCTCTAGCGGCTAGTCTTGGGTAGCTAGGGATCTAAGAAATGAATTTTGTGTGTGTTTAAGTGGAAACGAGAGGGTGTATACCCCCCTCCCCCTTCATCTTGATCAAAAGGTGGGATCAGGTTTAGCTTCTAATGGTCATCCTACCATCTCGGAGTGTGGGTGGCGGGGAGGAGGTAAGTGCTTCGGCTTGGTTGGTTGAAGGTGTGGAGGGGCGCCAAGGAGGAATCATGGTGTCTCCTATGGGTTTCAAATGCTCCAATGGGGAGGGTGGGGTGATTTCACCTCCCATGGGTCATGGTGACAACCACACCTTAGGTCAAGTTGGGCAGCATCTTTGGTTCCCAGGTTTTAGGTTTTTATTTTAGGTTTATTTTTAGGTTTTATTATTTTAGTTTAGGTTTAGGATTATTTTTAGTTTAATTTATTTTATTTAGTTTAGGTTTAGGTTTAGGTAAAGTTTATTTTGGTTTAAGTTTATGTTTTATTTATTTTAGTTTAGTTTATTTTAGTTTAGGTTTAGGTTTATTTTATTTTTATTTTAGGTTTAGGTTTTTTTTTAGTTTCGACTTTACATATTATTTTTTATTTATTTTTAGGTTTATGTTTTTATTTAATTTATTTTATATTATTATAAATTTATTTTATTTTTATTTTATGTTTAGTTTTTAATTTATTTAGGTTTTTTATTCTAAGGCTTATTTTATTATTTAGTTTAGTTTAGATTTTTAATTTATTTTATTTTATTTAGGTTTGGGTTCTTTTATTTATTTTATTTTAAGGTTTTATTTAATTTAGGTTTAGGTTTGCAGGATTTTAAGGTTTAATGTTTAGGGTTTAAAGTTTAGGGTTTCAGGATTTAGGGTTTAGGGTTAGGATTTAGGGATTAGGGTTTAGGGTTTAATGTTTAGACTTTAGGGTTGAGGGTTTAGCATTTGGGTTTAGGGTGGGTTAAGTTAGCAAGGGTTTAAGTTAGTTTAGAGCTTGAGGTTTAGGCTTTAGTGTTTAGGGTTTTAGTTTAGGTTTAGGGGGTTTAGGGTTTAGGGTTTAAGGTTTGAGGGCTTAAGGTTTAGGGTTTAGGGTTTAATGTTTGAGGGTTTTTGGTTTAGGGTTTAGAGTTTAGAGTTTAGGGTTAGGGTTTAGGGTTTTATGTTTTGGGTTTAAGGTTCAGTGTTTAAGGTTTAGGGTTTAGGGTTGTAGGGGTTCTAGGTTTAGGGTTTAGGGTTTAGGGTCTAGGATTTTGGGTTTAGGGTTTAGGGTTTAGGGTTTTAAAAGAAATTAAGTAAACTTAGATTTAGGTTTATTTAGTTTATTTACTCTATTTTTTATTTATTTTAGTTTATTTTATTTTTTATTTTTATTTAGGTTTATTTTTTTATTTAGCTTAGTTTATTTATTTTAGGTTTATTTATTTTAGTTTAGGTTTTTTATTTAGTTTATTTTTAGGATTAGGTTTAGGTTTATGCTTATTTATTGGATTAGTTTTTATTTTTTTTATTTTTTAGGTTCAGGTTTTTATTTTATTTTTTTTAGGTTTAGGTTTTTTATTTTTATTTTAGGTTTATTTTTAAGTTTAAATTTTTAGTTTAGGTTTATTTTTAGTTTAGTTTATTTTATTTAGTTTAGGGTTTAGGTTTAGTTTATTTTAGGTTTAGGTTTAGGTTTTATTTATTTTAGTTTAGTTTATTTTAGTTTAGGTTTAGGTTTATTTTATTTTGTTTATTTTAGGTTTAGGTTTTTTTAGGTTTAGGGTTTAGGCTTTATTTTTATTTATTTTTATGTTTATTTTTTAGGTTTAGGTTTTTATTTAGTTTTTATTTAGTTTTATTTTAGGTTTTTTTTTATTTTTATTTTATTTTTAGTTTATATTTTATTTAAGTTTTTTATTTTTAGGTTTATTTTATTTTTTTAGTTTAGTTTAGGTATTTATTTATTTTAGTTTAGTCTTTATTTTTTTTATTTTACTTTTAGGTTTAGGTTGAGGTTTAGGTTTCGATTTAGGTTTAGGATTAGGTTTAGGTTTAGGTTTAAGTCTTAGTTTATGTTTTAATTTATTTTATTTAGGTTTAGGTTTATTTATTTTTTTATTTTTAGGTTTTATTTAGTTTAAGTTTAGCTATTTAGGTTTTTAGGGTTTAGGGTTTAGGGTTTAGGATTGTAGGTTTTAGGGTTTATGGTTTAGGGTTGTAGGTTTTATAGTTTATGGTTTAGGGTTTACGGTTTAGGGTTTAGAATTTAGTGTTTAGGGTTTTAGGTTTTATGGTTTAGGGTTTAGGGTGAGTTTTAGGGTTTAGGGTTTAAGGTTATGGTATTTTTCAAAATTAAGTAAACTGGCAGGTCTATGTTTAATTAGTTTATTTAGTTTATTTTTTTATTTATTTTAGTCTATTTAAGTTTATTTTTATTTTTATTTAGTTTAGTTTATTTATTTTAGTTTAAATTTTTTTTATTTTAATTTAATTTTTAGGTTTTTGTTTATTATTTTAGTTTAGTTTTAGTTTTATTTTTACTTTTTAAGTTTAAGTTTTATTTTATATTTTTAGGCTTAGGTTTAGGTTTTTATTTTATTTTCATAAGTTTAGATTTTAGGATTTTATTTTAGGTTTTCTTTAAGGTTTTATTTTTTAGTTTAGGTTTAAGTTTACTTTTAGTTTATTTTATTTTACTTAGGGTTTAAGTTTGGGTTTAGGTTTAGTTTATTTTAGGTTTAGTTTTATGTTTTATTTATTTTATTTTAGTTTATTTTAGTTTATCTTTAGGTTTATTTTATTTTTATATTAGGTTTAGGTTTTATTTTTAGTTTATGCTTTAGGTTTTATTTCTTATTTATTTTTAGGTTTATTTTTTAGGTTTAAGTTTTTATTTAGTATTTATTTTTTTTATTTTTTTGTTTATTTTATTTTTATTTTACGTTTAGTTTTTGTTTTATTTATATTTTTTTATTTTTTAAGTTTAGTTTAGGTTTTTGTTTATTTTATTATAGTTTATTTTTATTTGTTTATTTTATTTTCTTTTTAGGTTTAGTTTTAGGTTCATATTTTACTTTAGGTTTTTATTTTGTTTTATTTTTTGTTTTATTTTGGTTAAGATTTTTTATTTATTTTATTTTTAGATTTTATTTAGTTTAGGTTTAGGTTTTTAGCTTTTTAGGGTTTCGAGTTTAGGGTTTAGGGTTTAGGGTTTAGGGTTTAGGGTTTAAGTTTTAGGGTTTAGGGTTTAGGATTTTTAAGGTTTAAGGTTTAGGGTTTAGAGTTTAGGTTTTAGGTCTAGGGTGTTCAAGTTTTAGTTTAGGGTTTGGGTTTAGGGTTTTTGGCTTTTTCTAATAGAGAATAAATTCAGATTTGACATTTCTTCTTTTCGAACTCATCAGCGAGGTAACACACCAAGTTTTCTAAAATACAGGTGATGACATAGATAAAAAATTAGCATGCATAGAGCAAATCAGAAACCATAGATAACTAGAACTCTGTTAAAGACAAGTTCAATAAGCGGTGATCGAATGTTCTTGGTTCTCTAGTTCCCATCAGAACCACCCTGGGCTCTCGAGTAGTGGGATCCACCATCATATCCCTCCGCCACCACCACGATTGTAACCTTCGTCGCTTCTCTCACCTCAATAACCACCACTACTCCGACCACCACCTCCATTATCCACCAGCACCTCCAGATCCACCCCCTTGCGATGTCGCGGCATCCTTCACCTCCATCGCCAAATCTAGATTGAGCCTGGTTGATGGTGATGTTCCTACCATCAAGGTTCTACCCATTTTTTGGAGTTTAGGTTCAGGTCTATTAGATTTTAGGGGTTTAAGTTTATTTATTTAGTTTAGTTTGGGTTTCTATTTATTTTATTTTAGTTTAGTTTTTATTTTTTATTTTATTTTATCTTTATGTTTAGGTTTAGGTATAAGTATTGGTTTAGGTCTTAGTTTATGTTTTATTTTATTTTATTTTTTTTATTTTATTTAGGTTTATTTTTATTTATTTATTTTATTTTTAGGTTTTATTTAGTTTAGGTTTACATTTTTATGTTTTTTATTTTATTTAGGGTTTAGTTTATTTAGATTATAGTTTTTATTTATTTTAGCTTTAAGTTTTAAGGTTTATTTAGGGTTTAGGGTTTATTTTTTAGGGTTTAGTTTATTTTTTAGTGTTTAAGGTTTATGGTTTAGTTTAGGTTTTTAGGTTGGGTTTAGTATAGGTTTTATTTTTATTTTAGAATAAATTCATATTATTTTTCTTTATTTATAGTAATAGTTTTCTAAGGCATTGACTACATAGATAAAAAAAAAGCATGGTTTAGATAACTAGGATCTCTTTATAAAGACATAGTTTAGTAGGTAGGTATTCTTATTTTTTATTATAGGTTTATTAGTGGGGGATCCCATCATATTTATTTAGGTTTTAACCTCCGTTTAGTTTTCCATATCCAACATCACCTAGATTATTTAGTTATTTTTTTTATTAAATCTATTTTATGTTCTTTTTAGTTATTTTAGAGTTTATTTTATTATTTGGTTTTAGGTTAGGGTTTATTTTTAATTTATTTATTATTTAAGTTTAGGTTTAGGTTAGTTTAGGTTTAGGGTTTAGTTTAGTTTATGCTTTTTAGTTTAGGGTTTAGGGTTTAGGATTTAGGGTTAGGGGTTTAGGGTTTTAGGGTTTAGGGTTTAGGATTTAGGGCTGTAGGTTTAGGGTTTAGTGTTTAGGGTTTAGGTTTAGTTTTAGGGTTATGGGTTTAGGGTTAGCATTTTTTTAATATATTTTCTTATTTTTTTAATTTTTTTTATTTTTGGGGTTTAGCATTTAGGGTTTAAGTTTTAGGTTTAAGGTTCAGGTTTTAGTTTTGGGATTTAGGATTTTCATTTTTTTTAGCAATGAGCAAATTCAGATTCAACATTTCTTCTTTTCAATTTCATCGACCAAGTAACACACTAAGTTTTCTAAGACATAAGCGATGATATAGATAAAAAATGAGCAGCCATAAAGAAAATAAAAAACCCTAGATAACTAGAACTGTCTTTATTGTAAAGACAGTTCCATAAGTAGCAAATCGGATCGGTTGTTCTTGAATTTCTCTGTTCCCATCGAACCACCCCCTCTCGAGAGCGAGATCCATCATATCCCCAATCTCTCTCTCTCTTCCACCATCATGGTTGTAACCTCACTCCTCCGCCTCCATAACCACCACTACTCCACCTCCATATCCATAAGCACCTTCATATCCCCCACCCTTTGCGATGTCTCAGCCTTGCCTCCACTAGATCTAGATTAGCTGGTTGATGGTGATGTTCTACCATCAAGGTTCTTCCCATTTTAGGGTTTAGGTTTAGGTTTATTAGGTTTTAAGGTTTAGGTTTATTTTATATGTTATTTAGTCACATTAGGTTTAGGTTTAAGGTTTCAAGTATAAGGTTTAGGGTTTAGGGTTTAGGGTTAGGGTTTAAGGTTTTAGGCTTTTTGGTTTAGGGTTTAGAGTTTTCAGTTTAGGGATTTGGGTATTAGGTTTGGGGTTTGGGATTTGGGGCTTTAGGGTTTAGGGTTTAGGGTTTAGCATTTAAGTTTAGGGTTCAAGTTTTAGTTTAGGGTTTAGGGTTTTTGGTTTATTTTAACAGAGAATAAATTCAAATTCAACATTTCTTCTTTTTCATTTTATCAACCAAGTAACACACCAAGTTTTCTAAGACACAAGCGATGACATAGATAAAAAATGAGCATGCATAGAGTAAATCAAATATCCTAGATAGCTAGACCATCTCTATTGTAAAACAGTTCATAACAGATCGGATGGGTTGTTCTTGAATTTCTTTACGTTCCCATCAAACCACCCAGTCTTAAGTAGCGAGATCCACCATCATATCCCGATCTCTCTCTCCATTCACCACCATGGTTGTAACCTCGTCCTCCTCAGCCTTCATAACCACCTCGACCACCACCTCCATATCCACCATCACCTTTATCCCCACCACCACTTCGATAACCACCTCTCTCCTTCACCTCCACCAGATCTAGGCAACCTAGTTGATGGTGATGTTCCTACCATCAAGGTTCTCATTAGGGTTTTATTTAGGTTTAGTTTAGTTGTTTAATTTATTTAGTTTTTTAGGTTTAGGTTTTGGGGTTTGGGGTTTGGGGTTTTAGGGTTTAAGGTTTAAGGTATGGGGTAAAGGTTTAGGATTTGGGGTTTAGAGTTTAGGGGTTTTATAAATGATTCAATAACAAACAATTACCAATTCAAATAAGACATTATCCTTTAACAACTAATAAATTAGATAAAATAAATTGCAATTCAAAAATTCACAAAATAGTATTTCACAAAATTATTTAACTCCAGACAATAAAACATTATTTTATAAAAGGACAAAGCTTAGTTGAACAATCTAAAACCCATATCATCCGATTCCTCAATGAGCTCTTCCTTCTTTTATTCCACCATACTGGAGAAAGTAATGAGCATCAAACATTGTAGCCACATCAAATTTACTAGGATCCTTCAAATACTCCTTAACCTTCTCATCTTCCGGGTAAGTGTAATCAGTGGCAATCATGATGGCAAGGACATTCTTATAAGCATTGATGAACATTTGGGGCACTACAACAATGGTGGGATAAGAGAGGGCCAGTGAGTGAGAAGTGATCATTGAAAGACCTGCCAAAAACTTCTCAATGAGATCATCTCCAGTGAGGTCAAGCACCTTAGGGTAAACAAACCATCATCATACATAGGCGATGACAAGGCCATAAGAGAATGGCCTAATCCAACTAGCAGGAGAAATCTCCCAGGATCCCACCTTATTGCCTTTTAATCATCAGCAGGGTGATAATTTCAATAGTACCTTATTAATCTTAGTTGGGTTGTTGAGAACCAAGAAGAAAGAAGTCTGTGAAAGATCCACACCAGTGTTGCTTGGAAGAACCACAACATCAATATGTGCAAGAAGACCAACATGGGAAGGAGCACCAACTTTGTATTTCACAACATCTTCGATGATTTCGTTAAGATCACCTTTCATAAAAATCAGCTCAACTGGGGTTTAGGGTTTAGGGTTTAGGGTTTAGGATTTTAGGATTTAGGGTTTAGGGTTTAGGGTTTAGGGTTAGGATTTAGGATTTAGGGTTTAGGGTTTAGAGTTTAGGGTTTAAGGTTTAGGGTTTAGGGTTTAGGGTTTTTTAGAGTTTAGGGTTTAGGATTTATGGTCCTAAGTTTAGTGTTGTATGTATAGGGTTTAGGGTTTAGGATTTAGAGCTTACCCTTTTTTTTAAATTAAGTAAACTAGTAGGTTTAGGTTCTTTTAATTTATTTAGTATATTTTTTATTTATTTTTGTGTATATTATTTTATATTTTTATTTAGGTTTATTTTTTATTTTTATTTAGTTTAGTTTATTTATCTTTAGTTTAGGGTTTTATTTAAGTTTATTTTTTTTTAGGTTTAGGTTTATTTTATTTTATTTTTTAGGTTTATTTTATTTTTATTTTATTTTTTAGGTTTAGGTTTTATTTTATTTTTTTAGGTTTAGGTTTAGGTTTTCATTTTAGGTTTATTTTAGGTATTATTTTTTTTAGTGTAGGTTTAGGTTTTAGTTTATTTTATTTTATTTAGCTTAGGTTTAAGTTTAGGTTTAGTTTAACTTTAGTTTAGGTTTAGGTTTTATTTTTTTTTAGTTTAGTTTATTTTAGTTTAGGTTGAGGTTTCTTTTATTTTATTTATTTTATTTTTATTTTAGGTTTTGTTTTCTTTTTAGTTTAGGGTGTATGTTTTAATTTTTTATTTACTTTTAGGTTTATTTTTTATGTTTAAATTTTTATTTAGTTTTTATTTTATTTTTTTTATTTTATTTTTTAGTTTTATTTATTTTTTTAGTTTGTTTAGGTTTATTTATTTTATTTTAGTTTTTTATTTTTTATTTTATTTTATTTTTTGGTTTAGGTTTAGGTTTTAGTTTAGTTTTTTATTGTATTTTATTTATTTTATTTTATTATTTTATTTAGGTTTAGGTTTTTTTATTAATTTTATTTTTAGATTTTATTTAATTTAGGTTTAAGTTTTCAGGTTTTTAGGGTTTAGGGTTTAGGGCTTAAGGTTTAGGGTTTAATGTTTTAGGGTTTAGGGTTTTAGGATTTAGGGGTTAGGGTTTAGTGTTTAGGCTTCAAGGTTTAGGGTTTTTAGGGATTAGGGTTTAGGGTTTAGGGTTTAAGGTTTAGGGTTTGGGGTTTAGGATTTTAAAGTTTAAGGTTTAGGGTTTAGGGTATTAAGCTTATGGTTTAGGGTTAGTTTTAGGGTTTAGCATTGAGGGTTAGGTTTTTTTATTATTTTTATTTTTAGGGTTTAGGGTTTATGGTCTATGTTTAGGATTTAGGTTTTACTTTAGGGTTTAGGGTTTTTTGTTTTTATTTAACAGTGAACAAATTCAGATTCAACATTTCTTCTTTTTTATTTCATCAAATAAGTAACACACCAAGTTCTCTAAGACACAAGCGATGATAGATCAAAAATAGGCACACATAAAGAAAATCAAAACCTTAGATAACTAGAACGTCTCTCTGTAGAACAGTTGCATAAGCTAGATGGATCGACCATTCTTTAGTTTCTCCGGTTCCCATCAAAACCACCTAAGCCTCACAGTAGCAGATCCACCATCATATCACGATCTCTCCCTCCACCACCATCATGGTAACCTCCGTCTCTCCTCCGCCTCCATAACCACCACTACTCACCACCACCATAATTGTAACCTCCATCCCTCCTCCCTCTCCCACCACGTGCTAACACCACCTCCATATCCACCTGCACCTCCAAATCCCCCACCACCACTGCGATAACTACAACCTTCGCCTTCGCCTCCACCACCAGATTTAGACTAAGCATGATTAACGGTGATGTTTTTTCCATTAAGGTTCTGCCCATTCTTAGGGTTTAGGTTTATTAGGTTTTTGGATTTTGGTTTATCTTTTAATTTATTTAGTTACTTTATGTTTAGGTTTAGGGTTTTGGGCTTAGGGTTAGGGTTTAGGGTTTAAAGTTTTTTTTTAACTCAAATGATTTTATAACAAACAAGAAATTACCTAATCAAGAAAGACATTATCCTCTAACAACTAATAAAATAAGATAAAATAAAATGCAATTCCAAAATTCACAAAAATAGTATTTCACAAAATGATTTAACTCCTAGTGACCATAAAATTTTATTTTATAGAAGGCCAACAAAGCTTAGTCAAGCTGAAGCCCATATCATCATCAGATTCCTCGCCTCCTTCTTCTCTTCCACTCAGGTAGTAGCAGAAGCATTAGAAGCAGCGATTAGTCACAACAAATTTAGTAGGATCCTTCAAATACTCCTTAACCTTCTCAGCCTACTAGAATGTGTAGTCAATCAAAATCACAATGATGAATACATTCTTGTAAGCATTGATGAACATGTGTGGTGTTGTAGCAAAGGTGGGATAAGAGAGAGCCAGTGAGAGAGAAGTGATCATTGAAAGCCCTATCAAAAACTTCTCGATGAGATCATCTTCAGTGAGGTCAAGCACCTTATGACTGAACACTGAACCATAATCATAAATAGACTGGACGACAAGGCCATAAGAGAATGGACTAATCCCTAACTTCATGAGTAGAGAAGCCTCTTAGGATCCCACTTTATCGCCTTTTTTAATTAGCTCAACCACTATGATAATTTCAATAGTACCCTTGCTGATCTTAGTTGGGATATTTAGAACCTTGAAGAAAGAAGTCTGTGAAGGATATAGATCAGAGTTGCCTAGAAGAACCCCAACATCAATAGGTGCAATAAGATCAACATGGCCAGGAGCACTAACTTCATATTTCACAACCTCTTCGCTGACTTCTTTAAGATTACCTTTCATAAAAATTACAAGCAACCAGTGGTTGTGGTTTGTGGTTTTGTGCTTTAAGGTTAGTTTTTGGGGTTGTAGGTTTAGTGTTGTAGGTATAGGGTTTTGGGTTTTGGATTAATTTTAGGGTTTAGGCTTTAGAGTTGAGAGTTTAGGATTTAGGGTTTAGGGTTTTTTTTTAAAAAAAAATTAAGTAAACCAGTAGGTTTAGGTTTATTTATTTTAGTTTATTTTATTTTTTACTTTTATTTAGGTTTATTTTTTCTTTATATTTAGTTTAGTATATTTATTTTAAGTTTATTTATTTTAGTGTGTATTTTTAGGTTTAGGTTTATTTTTTTAGTTGAGTTTTATTCTTATTTTATTTTTTTTAGATTTAGGTTTTAGTTTTATTTTTAGGTTTAGGTTTAGGTTTAGGTTTTATTTTATTTTTTTAGGTTTAGGTTTAGGTTTTATTTTTGATTTATTTTTTAGGTTTTATTTTTTTTTAGTTTAGGTTTATTTTTAATTTAATTTATTTTATTTAGTTTAGGTTTGGGTTTAGGTTTAGTTTATTTTAGGTTTATGTTTAGATTTTATTTATTTTAGTTTAGTTTATTTTAATCTAGGTTTAGGTTTATTTTATTTTTATTTTTTTGGGGTTTAGTTTTTTTTTAGTTTAGGGTTTATGTTTTATTTTTTATTTATTTTAGGTTTATTTTTTTAGGTTTAAGTTTTATTTAGTTTTATTTTATTTTATTTTAGGTTTATTTTATTTTTATTTTTATTTTACATTCTGTTTTTATTTTCTTTAAGTTTTTAATTCTTAGGTTTATGTTATATTTTAGCTTAGTTTAGGTTTTAACTTATATTATTTTAGTTTATTTTTTTTTTTTATTTAATTTTATTTTAGGTTTAGGTTTAGGTTTTAGTTTAGGTTTTAATTTTATTTTTATTTTATTTTATTTAGGTTTAGGTTTATTTTTTATTTTATTTTTAGGTTTTATTTAGTTTAGGTTTAGGTTTTTAGGTTTTTAGGTTTTTAGGGTTTTGGGTTTAGGGTTTTAGGGTTTAGAGTTTTAGGGTTTATGTTTAGGATTTAGGGTTTAGTGTTTAGGCTATAGGGTTTAGAGTCTTTAAAGTTTAGGGTTTAGGGTTTAGTGCTAAGGGTTTTTTTTTAACTAAATAGAATTTATTACTCAGAAAAATATGTACAAGAAGACCATATTAGAGACTAAAATCAAAAAAGAAAAGAAAAAAACTACTGCTCAAATGAGCTATAGGAGAATCCTAAAGAGTTTAGTCCCTAAACTAATACATCAAAGAACAATAAAGAAAAAAATAAAGACAAAACTAAAAAAAAAAACAAAAAGAGGAAGAATCCACGAGCTCCAAAGAACCTCCAAAGAGACAAAGATCCATAAGAAAAGGAAACCTATAACCTGCAACTTAAGACAACTCCAACCACCTAAGAAAAATGAGACCATTAGTAATACTCCAGCTCCCTCCAAGAAGAAGAAGAGACCAACTGAAAAATAGAACCTTCAACTTACAAGAAATCTCAACCAAAAGGAGATTAAAAAACATAAAGAGAAAAAACTCAGGCTTAGATATGAAGAAAGAAGGATATTCTCAATAATGAGGGGCATCAAATCCTAAGTGTATCCAACTTCAAAGAAGGGTTACAAATCAAAAAAGTCACCAACCATAAAAATATCAAGGAAAAAATCCATCATATCATCATAGCCATCCCAACCAAAGAAAAATACAAACCTATCATAATAGCCACCTAGCCAAAGAAAAGTGATGCTAAGGAAATAGAAGAGAGGAGAGCAACATATAAAATTAACATAAGGAAATCCCAACAAAACCAAATATGAACACCTCTTAAAGATGGAGAAAAGACCTCAAGAAAAGATAGAGCCCAAACACCAATCCAAAGCCACCAAGGCACCAAGCCAACAAAGACAACACCAATCAAAACCCAAGGCATCAACCAAGGGAAAGGAAACAATAACAAAGCAACCACACAATGGAGCACCCAAGAAAGAGCAAGAACAAACCAACCAACAAAAAAAAAAGAGAAGACACTAAAGCTAAAATAAATAGCTAGAGAATAATAACAATGGACAAACCACACCAGGACAAAACCCAACCTACCAAACAAAGAAGCAAGCAAAAGAAGAAAGCCAATATGAACAAAACCATCGACACAAAACCAACCAAAAAAAACCAAGAAGCTAGAAAGAGGAAAATAGGCCAATACTCTAGCGAGAAAACACAAAAGCTCAACCAATAGAGAAAAAACTAGCGAAAAGATAAAACCTCCCAAAGATAGGAGAGATTATTTCCAAGAAGCTTTGGAATGAGTAACCCTCATCAAGTGAGGAGGGACATAAAACTGAACACTTTTTTTTCTATTTCTTCTTGTAAATAGGTTTATAACCATGCTCTTTCTGTAAAAAATCTCCATCTAAAAATGAATCAGTATTATTATAGAAGGCATGGGGATCAGAAGAAGCTATCAATTCCAAAGATGAGCATTCAAAATCATCCACAACATTAGACAAAGGAAAATCAAAATAGTATGCATTTTAGAATCGAGTGAAAGGAGCAAAACTTTATTAAGAAGACAATTATCAATATTTTCACCTTCCAACCAAATCTGAAGAGTATCCTCCATGTCTTCATTCATAAAAGAAAGTGAAAAATCCAGATTTTGTACAATCTTCATGTAAGGGATTAAAATAAGATTCAAATCCCTTAGAAACACATAGCATATTACCAAAATTTTGAACATAATTACCATAGAAAACCATCATTTTGAACTGAAATAGAACTATTCATAATGAGAGAATTATCACAGTATCTAAATCTTAATTTTTAAAGAAGGATCACCAATATTAACAAGTTTGTCAAGACCGGTTAAAATATCGAAATAAGAAAATTCTTTTCACCACCATTCTCAATCAAAGAAGGCAAAGAAATAGTCTCTTCCCCATGATCTAAAGTAGACATAGGAAAAAGAGAAATAACATCTAACTGATTAGAAGAAATGTTGTTAGCATCAACAATATTCAAACCATCAACATGACTGGACTTATTCACAACATCCAAACCATTAGAATCATTAACCACAACCTCTAAAGTAATCCCTTTAATAGAATCATCAAAAGAAACACTTTCATGATTATTAGTTAATACTTTTCAAAACAACAATTAATTTTGCATTAGACAAATCATTAATAGGTAAAACTTTTTTAGAAGATTAAGAAATCTAGCTTTGCAAAACATCAAAATTTTGAAAAGCAGATTTTCCTTTATCAACTTGAGAGAATCATCAATTTTTCAACAATTGAATTCTTGGTGATTTGCTTCCTAAGAAAGGATGAGCAATAAAGCATTCGAAATTTCATGCCCATGAATCTTACAATGATTATAAACAATGAAAAGTTCTCAAATACAACTTTCTAAAAATAACTGCATTTCTTCAAACCCAACCAATTTTTTTTTGGATTTTTTAGTAATATCAATCTACAAGAATTCTAGCAACATATCGTTCTAGAAGAAGCGTTCTTGATCAACTTGCAAAGGCCAACCAAAAATTGACCCAATAACATAAAGAATATGCTGATTAAATAGATGAATCCATAAGTTAGGTAAAGAACTCCAAATGGGAACAATAGGAGACTCTTCATTAACATCAAACATAGTCCACTTCGAATCGCATTTAAAATTAAAAATAGAATGCCTAGAAAAATTCTTCCATAATTAAGGTCATTAGAAAGCTTAATCAAAACATGCCTTACATCAATCGATGAAAGGAACGGATAAATTTAAGCTATTAAAAAGAATGAATATCTTCCATCTTTGGTCATTTAAATGAAAACTTTACAATCAAAGAAAAACAAATAGCTTTCAATATCCTCATATGAAATCATTATTATCGGGGTACCTTTAAAAGTCATATGAAGCAAATTCAAAGGAGTCTCACTGGAGCAATTCTTACCAGCTAAAGCCTCTTTGAAAGATTTAGTAATAGTAGGTAATTTAGAGGTAGGATTACCCACAAAATCTGATGCCCTAGCGGGATCCATCAACACATGGGATTTACCCCATGGATTTAAAGAAGTGCCATGATGTCATGACAAGTTGATATCAAAAGCAAACAATCTATAGGGAATCCAAGAGAGAAAGTGCTCAAAACTCACCAAGAATGGTTTAGTTTTATTAATTTAGTATTTGTTACTTTATTTATTAGTTTATTAGTTTTGGTTTTGGTTTATGGGTTTTAGTTTATTTTTTAGTTTTTTTTATAGTTTGGTTTTATTATTATTATTTTAGTTTATTTTTTAGTTAGTTTTATTTAGTTATTTAGTTTATTTATTAGTTAGTTTATTATTAGTTTTTATTATTGGTTTATTAGTTTTTTAGTTTTTATTAGTTTATTATTAGTTATATTATTATTATTATTTTTTAGTTTAGTTATTGAGACTTATTTTTTTTATTATTATTATTAGTTTAGTTATTTAGTTTAATTATTTAGTTAGTTTTGTTTTATTTTATTATTAGTTTATTAGTTTATTATTAGTTAGTTATTAAGTCTTTTAGCTAGGTGTTTTATTATTAGTTATTATTGGTTATTATAATTGTTTTATTAGTTTAGTTATATGTTTTATTTTATGGTTAGTTTTATGGTTTATTAGTTTAGGTTTAGGGTTTAGTTTTGGTTAGTTATTAGTTATTTATTTAGTTATTATTACTAGTTTATTAGTTTAGTTTTTAGTGTTTATTATTTGGTTTAGGTTTATTTATTAATTAGTTTAATTTTATTAGTTTGTTTGTTCATTAGATTATTAGTTTATTAGTTATTAGTTTTAGGTTATTAGTTATTTATTATTAGTTTTATTTAGTTTATTATTAGTTATAGTTTTTTGTTAGTTATTATTAAGTTTTTAGTTTATTATTTTATTAGTATTAGTTTTATTTATTAGTTTATTAGTTTTTTAGTTTTATTATTGTTTATTAGTTTTTTTATTATAGTTATTATTAGTTTATTAGTTTAGTTTATTAGTTTAGTTTAGTTATTATTATTTTATTATTATTAGTTTTATTATTTAGGTTTAGGGGTTTAGTTATTTAGTTTATTTTATTATTATTATTATTATTATTATTATTATTATTAGTTTTAGTTATTATTAGTATTGTTTATTAGTTTTAGTTAGTTTAGTTATAGTTTTTATTTAATTAGTTTAGTTCTTAGTTTTATTATTATTAGTTAATTATTATTAGTTTTATTATATAGTTTTTATTTAGTTTATTATTATTCACTAGTTTAGTTAGTTTAGTGTTTAGTTTAATTTAGTTAGATTTTATGTTATTAGGTTTTATTATTATTTTGTGTTTTTTTAGTGATTATTAATATTTCATTTAGTTTATTTTTTTAAGATTATTAGTTATTAATTTTTTAGTTTAGTTAATTTTATTAGTTTATTATTATTAGTTAGTTTATTAGGTTTTATTATTATTGTAGGTTTAGTTTATTTATTATTTGGTTATTAGTTTAGTTTATTATTATTATTATTATTTATTATTAGTTTTATTATTTTTATTTAGTTTAGTTTATTAGTTTATTAGTTGTTATTAGTGATTTAGTTTTAATTTACTTAGTTTTTTTAGTTTTATTTTAATTATTATTATTTTTTTATTAGTTTATTAATTTAGTTTAATTTAGTTTTAGTTATTAGTTTTAGTTTTTTTTATTAATTATTTAGTTAGTTTATTAGTTTTAGTTTATTAGTTATCAATTTTTTTAGTTTGTTATTATTATTGGTTAGTTATTGTTATTATTTTCATTATAGGTTAGTTATTTATTAGGTTAGTTATGTTTTTGGTTTTTTTTTTAGTTATTATTGTAGTTATTTATTTTAGTCTAGTTATTTACTAGTTTAGTTTAGTTATTAGTTTAGGTTTAGTTTAGTTTTTATTTTATTAGTTTATTTTTAGTTAGTTTACTAGTGGGGTTTTTTTTATATTTTAGTAATTAGTTTGTTTATTTATTTAATTAGTTTTTTGTTATTATTTGTTTATTAGTTTTTAGTTATTATTTAGTTAGTTTGGTTTAGTTAGTTTTATTAGTTTTGATTTAGTTTATTATTAGTAATATTTATTAATTTTAGTTTATTTATTATTAGTTTTTGGTTAGTATAGTTTAGTGTTTTATTAGTTTCTTGGCCATTTGGCCATTATTTAGTTTCTCCAGCTCCCATGAACCACCATCATATCCCTCTCCTCCACCACAGTGTAACCTCAGTAACTCCTCCGCCTCCATAACCTGCTTCCACCCTCCACCTCCATAACACCTCTAGATCCCACACCACCACTACAATAACTTCCTCCTGGGTCTTAGCCTCCTTGTCATATCTAGGAGCTTGGTTTAATGATGTTCTGTCAAGGTTCTTGATCTTAAGGTTTAGGTTTAAGTTTAAGTTATTAGGTTTTAGGGTTTAGTTTATTTTTTAATTTATTTAGTTACTTTAGGTTTAGCTTTTACTAGTTTAGGGTTTTGATTAAGTTTAGGTTTAGGCTTAGGCTGGTTAGGGTTTAGGGTTTAGCATTTAGTGTTTAGGAGAGTTTAGGGTTTAGTTGGGATTATGCTTTTTTAGTTTAGGAGTTTAGGTTTAGGGTTTAGATTTTGGCTTAGGGTTGAGTTTAGGGTTTTAGTGATTATGCTTTTAGGTTAGGTTTAGGGCTAAGGAGGGTTTAGGGTTTAGGATTAGGAGGTTTAGAGTTTAGGTTTTAGGATTTTAGGGTTTATGGTTTAGGTTTTTTTTATTTTAGGTTTAGGTTTAGATTTTAGGTTTTATTTTGGCTTTTTTAATTTTATTTTTTTTAGTTTAGATTTAGGTTTATTTTTAGTTTATTTTATTTTATTTAGTTTAGGGTTTAAGTTTAGTTTATTTTAGGTTTAGTTTTAGGTTTTATTTATTTTAGTTTAGTTTACTTTAGGTTTAGGTTTATATTTTTTTTTTTGAGGTATAGGTTTTTTTAGCTTAGTTTAGGTTTTTTTTTATTTATTTTAGGTTTTCTTTATATTTTTAGGCTTAGCTTTTTTTAGTTTTATTATATATTTTATTTAGTTTTTTATTTTTTTAGTTTTAAATATTTTAGGTTTTTAGTTTTTTATTATTTACTTATTATTATTAGTTTATTAGTTTTAGTTATTTTAGTTTAGTTTATTATTATTTTTATTATTTTTTAGTTTATGGGTTTAGTGTTTAGTTTATTTAGTTTTATTATTATTATTATTAGTATTATTATTATTTTACTTAGTTATTAGTATTATTATTTATTATTATTATTAGTTTATTAGTTTATTAGTTTAGTTATTAGTTTTTTTTATTTAGATAGTTTAGTTCTTATTTATTATTATTATTTAATTATTATTTATTTTATTATATAGTTTTTATTTAGTTTATTATCATTTATTAGTTTAGTTAGTTTAGTGTTTAGTTTAGTTTAGTTAGTTTATGTTATTAGGTTTTATTATTATTTAGTGTTTTTTTAATTATTATTAGTTTTTTTTTAGTTTAGTTATTTTTTTTTTATTATTATTAGTTATTAATTTAGTTTAGTTAGTTTATTAGTTTATTATTATTAGTTAGTTTATTAGGTTTGTTTATTATTATTAGGTTTAGTTTATTTATTATTTAGTTTAGTTTATTATTAATTTAGTTTATTATTATTATTAGTTTAGTTATTAGTTTTATTTAATTTAGTTTATTAGTATTAGTTTTATTTATTGTTATTTGATTATTTTAATTTATTTTTTAATTTTTTATTTATTTATTTTAGTTATTATTATTTAGTTTTGTTTATAGTTTATTAATTTAGTTTAGTTATTAGTTTGGTTAGTTACTTTAATTATTTAGTTAGTTTATTAGTTATTAGTTTTAGTTTAGTTGGTTTAGTTATTATTAGTTTAGTTATTGTGTTTAGTTTATTATAAGTTAGTTATTTATTAGGTTAGTTATGTTTAGGGTTTATATTTTTTAGTTAGTTATTATTATTTAGTTATTTATTAAGGTATAGTATAATTATTTATAGTTTTTTTAGTTATTAGTAGGTTTAGTTTAGTTTTATTAATTTTATTAGTTTAGTTTGTTTTTTTAGTTAGTTTACTAGGGGGTTTTTTTTTATGTTTAATTTAATTAGTTTGTTTGTTTATTAGTTTAATTAAATTTTTTATTATTTGTTTATTATTTTTAGTTATTATTTAGTTAGTATAGTTTAGTTAGTTTTATTAGTTCTTATTTTAGTTTATTATTAGTTTAATTTTTATTAATTTTAGTTTATTACTTATTAGTTTTAATTTTAGTTAGTATAGTTTAGTGTTTTATTAGTTTCTTATTAGGGTTTTTGGTTTAGGGTTTAATGTTTAGGGTTTGGGGTTTAGGGTTTTAGGGTTTAGGGTTTAGGGTTGTAAGTTTAGGGTTTAGGGTTTAATGTTTAGGGTTAGTTTTAGGGTTTAGCATTTAGGGTTAGGGTTTATTTTTTATGTTATTTTTTTTTTTGGGTTTAGGGTTAAGGGTTTAGGGTTTAGGGTTTAGGTTATAGGTTTAGGGTTCAATTTTTTGGTTTTTTTAATAGAGAACAAATTCAAATTCAACATTTCTTTCTTTGATTTTATTGCCAAGTTCACCATGTTCTACATGATAAAATGAGCATGCATAGATCAAAAACCTAAACTATAACCATCTCTACTATAAATTCATAGTTCCATAAGCGGTAGATCCCCATTTTTTTAGTTTCTCCAGTTCCCCAAACCACCATCACCATCCCTCCCTCACCACCACCAGTGTAACCCTCCTCCTCCCTCCATAACCACCAGGTCAACCACCACCTCCATTTCCACCAATACCTCAGATCCCACCCAATAAGCTACTCACTTTCTTCCTCATCATATCTAGGAGCTTGGTTGACAATGATGTTTCGTCAAGGTTTGCCCAGTCTTAAAATTTAGGTTTAGGTTTAAGTTATTAGGTTTTAGGGTTTATGTTTATTTTTTAATTTATTTAGTTACTTTAGGTTTAGTTTTACGATTTGGGGTTTAGGGTTTAGGTTTTAGGGTTCAAAGTTTATGGTTTAGGGCTTGATTCAGTTTAGGAGTTTAGGATTTAGCGTTAGGGTTTAGGAGCTTAAGTTTTTAGTGGGCAAGCAGCCAGGGTTTGGGTAGGGCTAGATTTAGGTAGGGCAGGTCTGAGTCAGTTTAGTGATCATCTTTAGGGCTCAGTTGTCAAGGTCAGGTCAGCTAGGGCTCAGGATGGCCTAGGCTTCAGAGTTTCATGGTTTGGTTTAGGATTTTAGGGTTTATGGTTTATGGCCTCAGTCTTGGCTGTGTTAGAGCTCAATTTAGGTTGCCTTTTTTCTTTTATGGCTAGGGTTTATTGTGGTCTTTTAAATCACGAACCAGTTTAGGTTTATTTAGTTTATTTCATTTTATTTCTTTAGTATTATATTTTATTATTATTTTTTATTTTTTATTAAGTTTAGTTTATTTATTTTAGTCATTTATTCAACCTTTTTTTATTTTAGTTTAGTTTTATGTTTAGTTTTAATTTTAGTGAGTTTTATTTTATTTTATTTTGGCTAGGTTTAATTTTAATTAGGTTTAGGTTTAGGTTTCATTTTATTTTTTTAGGTTTAAGTTTTAGGTTTAATTTTAGTTTATTTTAGGTTTTATTTTAGTTTAGTTTAGTTTAATTTTAGCTGAGTTTTATTTTATTTTATTTTAAGTTTAGGTTTTATTAATCATTGATTAGGTTTTATCTCATTTTTTTCAGTTTAGGTTTTAGGTTTCATTTTAGGTTTATTTTAGGTTTTATTTTTTAGTTTAGTTTTGGTTTACTTTATTTTATTATTTTATTTTTTAGTTTTAGGTTTAGTTTATTTTAGTTTATGTTTAGATTTTATTTATTTTAGTTTAGGTTTAGGTTTCTTTAATTTATTTTAGTTTAATTATTTTTTTTTAATTTAGGGTCAGCTCATTTTAATTTATTTTAGGTTATTTTTTAGCTTAGGTTTTTATTTAGTTTTTATTTATTTTATCTTTTATTTTTTATTTATTTTATATTTAGTTTTATTATATTTAGGTTATTTATTCAGGTTATATTTTATTTTTGTTTATGCTTATTTATCTTTATCTAGTTTTATCTTTATCTTTACCATCTTTTGGGTCTTGGTATAGCCTATTTTATCTTATCTTATTTATTCCACTAGGCTCAGCATTTATCCATCTTTAGGTCATACTCACTTAGGCCCAGGCCTCTTGGGTCCCAGGGCCATCAGATGGCTGGTGGTCTGGGCCCAGGGCCTTGATCTAGTCTCCAGCCCTGGGCTGGCTCAGGTCTTTGCCCAGCGCCTGGCTTAGGGTCAGTCCGTGGCCCAGTGCTCAGGGTCAGGGTGGGCTTGTCTTTGGGCCCAGGTCATGGTTACTATTCACCCGGGCCCCAGCAGTGCCCAGTGTCACTGCCAGAGCTCAGGCTTAGGCCCAGTCAGCCAGGGCTATGGCTCTCAGTGGCCCAGGTCTTCTAGGGCCTGTGGCCCAGGACTGGGGCCTCTGTGCCCAGCTCATGGCTCAGGGCCCATGGCCTGTGTCAGCCTGGATCTAGGCCTGTGGCCCATGCCTAGGGCCTGTGGATCTAGGCCTTGGGCCTGGCCCAAGGCCTAGGGTCTTTATCTTAAAATCAAAACAAAGATCAGGCTCATTTAGTTTAGTATTTATCCATCTTTAGTTTTAATTTTAATTTTATTTATTTAGTTTATTTATTTATCCATCTAGTTTAGGTTTTATCTTAGTTTATGTTTAGTAAGTTAGGTTTATTTTTTAGTTTAGTTTTATTTTATTTGGTTTTGGTTTAGGTTTTATTTTTTATTTTTAAGTTTAGGTTTAGATTTTAGGTTTTATTTTATTTTATTTTATTTTTTATTTTATAGGTTTAGGTTTATTTTAGTTTATTTTATTATTTTAGTTTAGGTAATTTTAGTTAATTTTAGGTTTAGGTTTTATTTATTTTAGTTTAGTTTATTTTACTTTAGGTTTAGTTTATTTTATTTTTTTATCTGAGGTTTAAGTTTTTTTTTTTACTACTTAGGTTTATTTTTTTTATTTATTTTTAGATTTTCTTTAGGATTATTTTAGGCTTAGTTTTATTTAGTTTTATTATATTTATTTTAGATTTATTTTATTTTGTTTTATTTAGTTTAAATATTGTTGTGGTTTTAGCTTAGTCCATCTATTTTATAGTTAGTAGTTTTATTTATTTATTTTATTTTAGTTTTATTTTTTATCTTTATCTTTATCTTTAAGCCTAGGCTCAGCCTTAGATCTTGATTAGCTCAGTCTTTATCATTATCTATCTAGCCAGCCCAGCTCAGGCCTTTTATTATCTTATCTAGGTCTTATCTAGCCTGGGCTCAGGCCTCTTAGGCTGTAGGCCCAGGCCTGTGGCCCAGGTCTCTGGGAGCCCAGGGCCCAGGGCCCAGGGCCCATCAGTGGCCCAGGGCCCAGTGGCCCAGGTCAGCCTAGTGGCCCAGAGCCCAGCCTCAGCTGGCCAGGCCCAGATCTTGTGGCCTCATGCCTTGGCCTCAGTGGCCCAGGTCAGTGATCAGTGGCCCAGGGCCTTTGTGATCCAGGGTCTGGGGCCCATGGCCTCTGGCCCATGGCCTAGGGCCCAGTGCTCAGACCTCAGTGGCCTAGGGCTGCCCAGTAAGCCCAGGGCTCAGGTCACCTCAGGGCCTCTTCAGTGGCTTGGACTTGTGAGCCAGCCCAGGGCTTAAGATCAAGGGCCCAGGATCCAGGTCAGGGCCTTGGGCCTAAGCTCAAGATCAGGGCCTGGTAATCGCGCATGCATTAGTCAGGGCTTCCATTGTGATCTCTCCCAGATCAGCCTTAGCGCTCAGGGCCTAAGGCACAGGATCATTGCTTGTGTTTAGAGTTCTCTGAAATCAAGCAAACTGGCAGGTTTAGCCTAATTAGATTATTTTCTATCATCTAGTTTATCTTATTTTCTAGTTTATTTTATCTTTATTTAGTTTTATACATTTTATTTTATCTTTAGTTTATTTTAGGTTTAGGTTTATCTTATTTTTAGTTTATCTTATCTCATTTATTTTAGGCTCTTTTATGTTTATTTTAGGCTCACGCTTTGGTTTTATTTTATCTTTTAGGTTAGGTAAGTTTTATTTTAGGTTTATTCTAAGTTATTTTTAGTTTAGGTTTAGGTTTATTTTAATTTATTTTATTTTATTTAGATTAGGGTTTAGCTTAGTTTATTTTATGTAGGTTTATGTTTTATTTATTTTGTTTAGTTTATTTTAGGTTTAGTTTATTTTATTTTATTTATCTTTGTTTAGGTTTTTCCAAGTTTAGTAGGTTTTTATTTTTTTATTTAGGTTAGTTTTAGGTTTATTTTAGGTTTAGGTTTTATTTAAATCTATTTTATTTTATCTTAGTTTCTTTTTTTTTTTATTTTTTATATCTGGGTTTATTTTACATGTGGATTTTATTTTTATTTTTTATATTTTAGGTACGCCTAGTTCACGCTTTAATCTAGGTTTTTATCTTTATTTATTTTATCTTATCTTGGTTTAATTTATATTTTAGTTATTTAATCCCAGCTCAGGCTCTGTGTGTGGCTCAGTTGTGGGCTCAGGTCTGGGGCCTAAGGCTCATGGTCTTAGGTCTTGTGGGTAGTGCCTTGATCTAGTGTGGTCAAGGCCCATGGCCCAGGGCCTAGGGCCTGGTTGGGGGGCTCAGCCTTTTAATCAGCCTAAGCTATTTTATGTACTTTATTTAGCTCAGAGTAGGCTATTAATTAGCTTTATCTTTAGCCATTTTAGTTTAGGTTTATTTTAGCCTAGTAGTTTAGGTTTATTTAGCTATTTTGTTATTTATTTTTCTTTATATTTATAGCCTAAACTCATGTCTGGGTTTATTTTATTTAATCTTAGTTTTGAGTTTTAATAGTTTAGTTTAGATTTTATCTTAGTTTAGTTTTAAGCTTCATTTAGTTTAGGTTTTTTAGATTTACTTATTCTTGGGTAGTTTTATTTATTTTATTTAGTGAATTTATTCTTAGTTTTTAGTTAGTTTAGTTTATTTTATTTAGTTTTAGTTTATTTATTTTAGTTTAGTTTATTTTTTTTGGTTTATACATTTAGTTTAGCCAGTTTTATTCTTATTTAAGTTTAGGTTTATTTAAGTTGTGGGTTTATTTAGTTTATTTATTTTTATTTTATTTTATTTAGGTATTTAGTTTATGTTTTATTTTATTTAGGTTTACTAGGTTTATTTTATTTATTTTGTTTAATTAGTTTTTAGCTTGTTTACTTAGGTTTATTATATTTTATTTAGGTGGCATATTTTATCTAGTTTAGTTTATTTTAGGTTTAGGTTTTGGGTAGGCTTTTAGTTTATTTTAGTTTATGTTTAGGTTTAGTTTATTTAGGTTTATTTAGTTTAGGTTTTATTTTAGGTTTGGTTTATTTATTTTTTATTTTATTCTAATTTTATTTTATTAGTTTAGTTTATTTTAGTTTATTTAATAAGATTTATTTTATGTTTATTTATTTTAGTTTAGTTTATTTTACTTTTTAGTTTTCTTAGTTTTAGTTTTATTTAGTTTAGTTTAGTTTAGGTTTATTTTTTTATTTGTTTATTTAACTTTAGCTTATTTAGTTTAGTTTAGGTTTATGTTTAGGTTTAGGTTTATTTATTTTGTTTATTTATTTATTTTGTTTATTTATTTATTTAGGTTTAGGTTTAAGTTTATTTATTTAGTTTATTTATTTATTTATATTTATGATTAGGTTTTATTTAGTTTAGTTTATTTTATTTTATTTTATTTATTTGTGGTTTATTTTAGCTTATTTATCTAGTTTAGGTTTAGTTTGGTTTATATTTATTTATTTATTTATTTTACTTATTTTATTTATTTAGGTTTATTTTTATATTTAGTTTATTTTATTTATTTTATTTTATTTATTTTATTTTAGTTTATTATTTTATTTACTTTAGTTTATTATTATTTAGCTTTATGTTTAGGTTTTAATTTTAGGTTTACTATTTAGGTTTAGGTTTTATTTTACTTTATTTTTATTTTTAGTTTAGTTTATTTTATTTTATTTATTTATTTAGTATATTTATTCAATTTATTTATTTAGAGTTTATTTAAATTTTGTTTAGGTTTATTTAGTTTTATTTAGTTTAGTTTAGCTCTTTTAGGTTTAGCTTTAGGGTTTAGTTTATTTAATTTAGTTTAGGTTTAGTTTAGTTTATTTTATTTTATTTTAGGTTTATTTATTTAGTTTAGTTTATTTTAAATATTTGTTTAGTTTAATTTAGTTTATTTTAATTTAGGTTTTAATTTGTTTATTTAGTAGTTTAGGTCATTTTATTTATTTTTATTTATTTTATTTAGTTTAGTTTAGTTTATTTAGGTTTAAGTTTATTTACTTTATTTACTATTTAGTTTAGTTTTATTTATTTAAAGTTTTATTTTAGTTTTAAGTTTATTTGTTTAGGTAGATTTAGGTTTATTTTGGGTTTATGTTTTATTTACTTTTATTTAGTTTATTTATTTTTAGTTTAGTTTAGTTTATTTATTTTATTTAGTTTTAGTTTATTTTAGTTTATTAGTTTATTTTGGTTTATTTATTTAGTTTAGGCTTCAGTTTTATTTAAGTTTAAGTTTAGGTTTTATTTAAGTTTAGGATCATTTAGTTTATTTAATTTTTATTTTTTTTATTTAGGTTTATTTAGTTTATGTTTTATTTTTATTTAGGCTCATTTTAGGTTTAGTTTTATTTAGTTTTATTTTAGTTAAGCATATTTTTTGTATTTTAGTATTTTTTTTAGGTTTGGCTTCAGTTTTTTAGACATTTTAGTATGTTTAGGTTTAGGTTTATTTAAGTTTATTTAGTTTAGGTTTTTACTTTTAAGTTTAGGTTTATTTATTTTTATTTTATTCTAATTTTATTTTATTAGTTTAGTTTATTTAGTTTATTTAATGTTTCTTTTTAAGTTTATTTTAGTTTTTTAGTTCAATTTATTTAGTTTATTTTATTTTAGTTTACTTAGTTTCTAGTTTATTTAGTTTGTGTATAGGTTTAGGTTTATTTTATTTGTTTAATTAACTTTTAGCTTATTTAGTTTAGTTTATGTTTAATTTTAGGTTTAGGTTTATTTATTTTATTTATTTATTTATATAGGTTTAGGTTTAAGTTTATTTATTTAGTTTATTTAGGTTTAGGATTAGGTTTTATTTAGTTTGGTCTATTTTGTTTTATTTTATTTAGTGTTTAGGTTTAGGTTTTGAGTTAGGTTTATTTAATTTAGGTTTAGTTTTGGTTTATATTTATTTATTTTACTTTTTATTTACTTTATTTATTTAGGTTTATTTTTATATTTAGTTTATTTTTTATTTATTTTATTTTATTTATTTTATTTTAGTTTATTATTTTATTTCCTTTAGTTTATTTTTAATTTTATTTTTTAGCCAGTTTATGTTTAAGTTTTATTTTAGGTTTATGCTTGGTTTCTTTGGTTTTATTTTATTTTATTTAATTTTATTTATTTAGTTTTATTTTATTTTATTTTATTTATTTAGGTTTATTTAGTATTTTATTCAATTTATTTATTTATTTAGTATTTAATTTTTTTTTAGTTTTATTTAGTTTTATTTAGTTTAGTTTGTTTAGGTTTTAGTTTAGGTTTATTTTGTTTTAGTTAGTTTAGCTTAAGTTTTTTTTTAGGTTTAGTTTATTTTATTTTGTTTAGCTTATTTATTTAGTTTAGTTTATTTTAAATATTTAGGTTTTTTAGTTTATTTTATTTAGTTTAGGTTTATTTAACCATTTTATTTATTTATTTAGTTTAGTTTAGTATTTAGTTTAAGTATTTATTTTAGTTATTTTAGTTTATTTTTCTATTTTGGCCTAGCTTAGTAGATTTATTTTACTTTTTGTTTAGGATCATGCAGTGTGTTTAGCATATTTATTTATTTATTTAGTATATTTTGGGCCTAGTTTAGCTTCAGTTTAGGTTGGCTATTTTAGTAGTTTAGCCAGTTTAGGCTCATTTTGGCCTAGCTCATCTAGCTTAGGCTATTTTAGTTTAGGCTCAGTTTATTTTAGGTAGGTTTAGGATCATTTATTTATTTATTAGGTCTTTGTAGGTTTTTTAGTAGTTTAGTTTATCTTAGTTTAGGGCTTAGATTTAGGTTTAGTAAGTTTAGTTTAGTCTTTTAGGTTTAACTTTATGTTTAGGTTTATTTTAGTTAAGTTTAAGCTCAGATTAGGTGCAGGTTTTGGCTTATTTAGTTTAGTTTACTTTAGTTTAGGTTTATTTTATTTAGTTTAAGCTTAGTTTATTTTATTTTATTTTAGTTTAGGTTAGTTTTTTTATGTTTATTTAGTTTAGGTTTATTTTAGTTTAATTTTATTTAATTTATTTAGATTATTTACTTAGTTTATGTTTAAGATTAAGTTTATTTAGTTTATTTTATTTTATTTTATTTAGTTTAGGTTTAGGTTTAAGTTTAGGTTTGTTTAGTTTAGATTAGTTTAGGTTTATTTTTTATTTATTTATTTAGTTTAATTTTATTTTAGTTTATTTTTAGTTTAGTTTAGTTTATTTTATTTTAGTCTAGTTTATTTAGTTTATTTTTAGTTTACTTTATTTTAATTAATCATTAATTAGTTTAGTTTAGTGCTTAGGTTTAAGTTAGTTTAAGTTTAGCTTAAGTTTAGGTTTAGTTTAAGCTTTAGGTTTAAGTTTTATTTTATTTTTATTTAGGTTTATTTATTTATGTTTTGGTTTATTTATTTAATTTAGTTTAGTTAGTTTATTTTTATTTAGTTTATTTATTTAGTTTAGTTTATGTTTTATTTAGTTTAATGTAGTTTAGTTTAGTTTATTTAGTTTAGGTTTAGTGTGTCAGTTTAGTTTAATTTATTTATTTATTTTATTTAGTTTATTTTATTTATTTATTTTGGTTTATTTAGTTTATTTATTTAGTTTAGTTTTGTTTAGTTTAGTTTAGTTTATTTAGGTTTAGGTTTATTTTATTTATTTATTTAGTTTATTTTATTTAAAGGTTTAGGTGGTTTTATTTAGTTTAGTTTTATTTAGTTTAGGTTTAGTCAGTCGTGCTATTTAGTTTAAGCTCAGTTTTATTTAAGCTTTAGATTTAAGTTTAGATTTAGTTTTAAGTTTATAGTCAGATTTAGTAGGTTTATTTTATTTAGTGTTATTTATTTTAGTTTATTTTAATTTATTTTATTTAGTTTTAGTTTATGTTTATTTTAGTAGTTTATTAGTTTGTTTAGTTTAGCTAGCCATTTTTATTTAGGTTTTATGTTTAGGTTAGTTTTAAGTTTTATTTAGGAAGGTTTAGGTTTATTTTTATTTTAGTTTAGTATTATTTATTTAGTTTAGTAGGTTAGATTTATTTATTTATTTATTTATTTAGTTTATTGCCAAGGTTTTATCTTGTTTAGTTTATTTATTTTAATCTGGTTCAGTTTAGTTTATTTTATTTTAGTTAATTATTTTAGGTTTGGTTTATTTAGTTTAGGTTTTAGGTTTATTTTAGTTTAGTTTAGTTTATTTAGCTTTATTTATTTAGTTTATTTATTTAGTTTATTTTTTAGTTTATTTATTTAATATTTAGCCTAGCTTCAGCTAAGCTTAGTTTAGCTTTAGTTTAGTTTAGTTTAGTTTAGTTTAGTTTAGTTTAGGTTTAACTTTATTTTATTTAGCATATATTTATTTAATTTAATTTAATTTAATGGGGTTTATTTTATTCATTTATCTTTAATTTAGCTCAGATTTAGTTTTTTTTATAAGTAGATTTACATCAGGCCCAGGATCAGGCTCAAGCTTGGCTCAGCCTGCAGGGTCAGGTCAGGCCCAGAATCAGGGCTCAGAAGAGCCTCAGTATTTTAATTTCCATCATACAGGATGTGGCTCAGTGGCCTGGATCTGGCCTTTGGGTGGGCCCAGGTGGTTGGAAGTGCATCATCAGGTCAGGGCCTTGGCTCAGGGCCTAGGCCTAGAATCCATGGCTCAGGGTTTCTTTAATCAAGCAAACCCGCAAGTTTATGTCATTTTATCTTTATCTTCATTAAGTTTATTTTTTTATTTTTATCTTTGTTTAGTTTATTTATTTTAGGTTTTATCTTTAGTTTAGGCTTCTCATCTTTACCATTTTAGGTCTCTTTAGTTTGCTGATCTTTAGCCTAGTTTTCTTTTATCTTTTTAGGCCATGTTTTAGTTATTTTTAGGTCATGTTTAGATTTTATCTTTATCTGTTTATGCTCAGTATTAGGTTTTTATAGGTTAATTTTAGGTCTTATCTTAGTCAGGTTTAGGTTTAAGATATTTTAGCCTTTAGGTAGGTTTTATTTATTCTAGTTTAGCTTTATTTTAGTTTAAGTTTAGGTTTATTTTATCTTGTCAGGCAGTTATGTTAGGTTAATTTTTTTAAGGTCAGGGTTTGTGGATATGGTTTGAGTTTTGTGGTTTGTGGATTTAAGGTTTAGGTTCTTGGGTTTAGTGTCTTTAAGGTTTAGGGTTTAGGGTTTAAGTTTTAGGTTTAGGGTTCAAATTTTAGTCAAGGGTTTTTTGTTATTAATTTTTTATTTTAACAGAGATGAAATTAAGATTCAACATTTCTTCTTTTTTATTTCATCAACGAAGTAACACAAAAAGTTTTCTAAGACACAAGCAACAACATAAATGTAAAATGAGCATGCATAGAGCAAATTAAAAACCATATATAACTAGAACTATCTCTACTATAAAGACACATTTCAATAAATAGCAGATCAGATCTGCCATTCTTCAATTTCCTTAGTTCCCATCAAAATCACGCCGACCTCTCGAGTAGCAGGATCCACCATCATATCCCTGATCTCTCCTTCTGCCACTGCCATGGCTGTAACCTCCATCACTCCTTCGGCCTCCATAACCACCACTGCTCTAATCACCACCTCCATATCCACCAACACCTCTAGATCCCCCACCACCACTGCGATAATCATAGCCTCCGCCTTCGCCTCCACCGCCAGATCTAGACTGAGCCCTGCTGGTCGTGATGTTCTCAGCTGTCTCGCCCATTCTTAGTGTTTAGGTTTATGTTTAGGTTTATTAGGTTTTAGGGTTTACATTTTTTTAAATTTATTTATTAACTTTAAGATTAGGTTTAGGTTTTCGAGTTTAGGGTTTAGGTTTTAGGGTAAGGGTTTAGGGTTTAGTGTTTAATTTTAGGATTTGTGGGTTTCGGGTTTATGCTTTTAGGTATAGGGTTTAGGGTAAGGATTAACGCTTAGGTTCGTGGGCTTTTAGGGTTAAGGGTTTAATCTGAACGCTATTTAGTTATGGTTTTGTGGTATTTTTGGGCCAGTAGGTTTAGGGTTTATGGCCCAGGTCAGCTTAGGGTTTAGAGTCATTTAGAGCCCAGGCCTCAGGCTCAGAGCCTAGGGTCATGGTAGCTAGTTTAAACCCCAGGGTAGGGTAGGGCCTAGGGCCCACGCCTCATGGTCAGTGGTCAGGTCAGCCCATAGTGTGGCCCAGTGTCAGCTAGTTTAGGCCTTTAAAAAAGCAAACCCGACAGAGGCTATTTAGGCCATTTTTAATATTTTATTTATCTTTAGTTTATCTTATCTTTTTTATTTAATCCAGCATATCCACCTTTAGGCCCATTTATAGATTTAGCATTTATCATGTTTAGGTTTAAGTTGTATTCTTTAATTAGTTTTATCTTTTATTATATCTTTATTTTAGGCCTAGGTTTCAGGTTTTATTTATTTACTTTAGGTTTATTTAGTTGCCCAGGTTAAGCCATAAGATTTGTGGCCCAGGGTCAGTGGCCCAGGCCTGGTGGGCCTTGGGGCTCAGCTATGGTCTGGGGCCCAGTGTCAGGGCTCAGGGTGCATATTTTTAGGTTGGGCCCAGGATAGGGTAGGCCAGGGCCCAGGATCAAAGGCCTAGGGTTTAGGGTCAGTGGCTCAATCCCCTGGTCAGATTTAGGAGGGCTCAGCCTAGCTTAGGGTTATTTATTTATTTACTTATTTTATTTATTTTTTTTAAATTAAGCAAACCCTAGGTTTATGTTTATTTAGTATATTTAGTTTATTTTTTTTATTTATTTTAGTTTATTATATTTTTATTTTTATTTTAATTTATTTTAATTTATTTATTTTAGGTTTATTTATTTTAATTTAGGTTTTTTTTGTTTTTTTCAGGTTTATGATTAGGTTTAGGCCTTTTTTTAGTTTAGTTTTATTTTTATTTTATTTTTTAGGTTTATGTTTAGGTTTTTATTTTATTTTTTTAGGCTTAGGTTTTAGGTTTTTATTGTAGGTTTATTTCTAGGTTTTATTTTTTAGTTTATGTTAAAGCTTATTTTTAATTTATTTTAATTTATTTAGTTTAATATTAGGTTTAGGTTTAATTTATTTTAAGTTTAGGGTTAGGTTTTATTTATTTTAGTTTAGTTTATTTTAGTTTAGTCTAGGTTTATTTTATTTTTTATTTATGTTATGTTTTTATTTTAGTGTAGATCTTTATTTATTTATTTTATGTTTTATTTATTTATTTTTAGGTTTAGTTTTTTTATTTTTTTATTTTATTTTATTTTATTTTTTGGTTTATTTTATTTTTTTTATTTTAGGTTTAGTTTTATTTTATTTAGGTTTTATATTTCAGTTTAGGGCTTTTATTTATTTTATTTTAGTTTAGCTTTTTTTATTTAATTCTCTTTGGGTTTAGGTTTAGGTTTAGGTTTTAGTTTATGTTTTATTTTATTTTATTTTGGTTTAGGTTTTTTATTTATTTTATTTTTGTTTTATTTAGTTTGGATTTAAGTTTTAGATTTTTAGAGTTTAGGGTTAATTTAGCATTTAGGCATAGGGTTTAGGTCTGGTAGGGTTTAGGTTTTAGGTTTAGTCTCGTGTTTTAGTTTGGTGTAGGGTTTTGAGTTTTTTCTTTAACATATAACAAATTTAGATTCAACATTTCATTTTTTTTTATTTCATCATCCAAGTAACACACCAAGTTTTCTAAGGCACAAGTGATGACATAGATCAAAAATGATCATGCATATAGCAAATCCAAAGCCCTCGATAACTAGAACCATCTCTATTGTAAAAACATAGTTCCATAAGCAGCAGATTGGATCGATAGTTCTTCAATTTCTTCAGTTCCCATCAGAACCACCTTGGTCTCTTAAGTTGTGAGATCTAACATAATATCCCAGATCTCTCCCTTTGCCACCACCATGACTATAACCTCCATCGCTCCCGCCTCCATAACCACCACTACTCTAACCACCAGCTCCATATCCACCAAAGATCTTGATCCCCGCCACTATCGCTATAATCGCCGCTTTACCTTCGCCTCCACCACCGATATACTGCTGGATCTGATGTTCCTACCGTTATGGTTCTGCCATCCATAGGGTTTAGGTTTAGGTTTAGGGTTATTAGGTTTTACAAATTAGGTTTATTTTTATTTATTTAGTTAGTTACCTTAGATCAAGGTTTATGGTTTTGCATTGAGGGTTTATGGTTTAGGGTTACGATTTAGGGTTTAGGGTTTAAGGTTTAGGATTTTAGGGTTTATTTTTATTTAGGTTTACATTTAGGTTTAGGTTTTATTTAGTTTCTATTTTAGGTTAAGGTATATTTTTATTTGTATTTTAGTTTATTTAGGTTTAGGTTTAGGTTTAGGTTTAGGCTTTTAGATTATTTTAGTTTTTGTTTAGGTTTAGGTTTATTTAAGTTTATTTAGTTTAGGTTTTTAACTTTTAGGTTTAGGTTAATTTATTTTTATTTTATTCTAATTTTATTTTATTAGTTTAGTTTATTTAGTTTATTTAATAAAGTTTCTTTTTTAAGTTTATTTTTAGTTTAGGTTTTGGTTCATTTATTTTAGTTTCTTTTAGTTTATTTTTATTTTTAGGTTTACATAGTTTTTAATTTTATTTAGTTTAGGTTTAGGTTTAGGTTTATTTTTATTTATTTATTTAACTTTTAGCTTATTTTGTTTAATTTATGTTTAGGTTTAGGTTTAGGTTTATTTATTTTGTTTATTTATTTATTTAAGTTTAGGTTTAAGTTTATTTATTTAGTTTATTTAGGTTTAGGATTAGGTTTTATTTAGTTTGGCCTATTTTGTTTTATTTTATTCAGGGTTTAGGTTTAGGTTTCGATTTCGGTTTATTTAGTTTAGGTTTAGTTTTGGTTTATATTTATTTATTTTACTTTTTACTTACTTTATTTATTTAGGTTTATTTTTATATTTAGTTTATTTTTTATTTATTTTATTTTATTTTAGTTTATTATTTTATTTCCTTTAGTTTATTTTATTTTTATTTTAGCTTTTTAAGTTTTTATTTTAGGTTTATGGTTTTCACTTGTTTTATTTTATTTTATTTTATTTTATTTTTATTTATTTAGTTTAGTTTATTTTATTTTATTTATTTAGGTTTATTTAGTATATTTATTCAATTTATTTATTTAGTTTAGGTTTATTTAATTTTTTGTTTAGGTTTTATTTAGTTTTATTTAGGTTTAGGTTTAGTTTGTTTTAGGTTTAAGTTTAGGGTTTAGTTTATTTTAATTTATTTAGTTTAAGTTTTTTTAAGTTTAGTTTATTTTATTTTGTTTAGCTTTTTATTTATTTTAGTTTATTTTAAATATTTAGGTTTTTACTTTAGTTTATTTAGTTTAGTTTAGGTTTATTTAATTTATTTTTATTTTTATTTATTTAGTTTACTTTAGGTTTATTTAGGTTTAAGTTTATTTAGTTTATTTAGTTATTTAGTTTATTTTTTCTTTATTTAAAGTTTAGCTTTAAGTTTAGATTTATTTTATTTTTTGTAGGATTATGTTTAGGTTTAGTTTTATTTTAGTTTATTTTATTTAGTTTATATTTTAGTTTAGTTTAGTTAGGTTTAGGTTTAGGTTTATTTAGTTTAGGTTTAGGTTTAGGTTTTATTTTAGGGTTTAGATTTATCTTTTTAGGCTTATTTAGTTTTAGGTTCAAGTAGTTTATTTTAGGTTTAGTTTAGGATTATTTATTTATTTATTTTTTTTTGGTTTAGGTTTATTTTAGTTTAGTTTAGTTTATTTTAGTTTAGGCTTAGGTTTAGGTTTAGGTTTTAGTTTCTTTATGTTTATCTTTATGTTTAGGTTTATTTTAGTCTTAAGTAGTTTAGGTTTAGGTTTTGCCTTATTTAGTTTAGTTTACTTTAGTAGGTTTATTTTATTTATTTTAGGTTTAGGTTTATTTTATTTATTTTAGTTTAGGTTAGCTTAGTTTAGGTTTAGCTTTTGAGGTTTATTTTAGTTTAATTTTATTTAATTTATTTAGATTATTTACTTAGTTTATGTTTAAGTTTATTTAGTTTATTTTATTTTAGTTTATTTTTAGTTTAGTTTAGGTTTAGGTTTATTTATTTAGTCTAGTTCATTTAGTTTATTTTTATTTTACTTTATTTTAATTAATTTTAATTAATTTTAGTTTAGTTTATGTTTAAGTTTAGGTTTAAGTTTAGGTTTAGGTTTAGTTTAGGTTTAAGTTTAGGTTTAAGTTTTATTTTATTATTTAGGTTTATTTATTTATGTTTTGGTTTATTTATTTAATTTAGTTTAGTTAGTTTATTTTATTTTGTTTATTTGTTTAGTTTAGGTTTATGTTTTATTTAGTTTAATGTAGTTTAGTTTAGTTTATTTTTAGGTTTAGGTTTAGGTTTAGGTTTAGGTTTAGGTTTAGTTTAGTTTCTTAATTTGTTTTATTTGTTTTAGTTTTGGTTTTAGGTTTTATTTAATTTATTTATTTAGTTTAGTATTTTTTTTGTTTAGTTTAGTTTAGTTTATTTATGTTTAGGTTTATTTTATTTATTTATTTAGTTTATTTTTTCTATTTAGTTTAGGTTTAGGTGTAGGTTTTATTTAGTTTAGTTTTACTTAGTTTATTTTAGTTTAGGTCTCAGGTTTATTTAGTTTAGGTTTAGGTTTTATTTAAGTCAGGATTACTTATCCGTAGTTTAGGTCAGTAGATTTAGTTTAAGTTTAGGTTTTATTTAAGTTTAGGCTTATTTAGTTTAGGTTTATTTTATTTAGGTTTAGGTTTATTTATTTTATTTTATTTTATTTTATTTTATTTAGTTTTAGTTTATGTTTATTTTAGTTTAGGTTTATTAGTTTGTTTGTGCTTTAGGCTTGCTTATTTTTTATTTAGGTTTTATGTTTAGGTTTAGTTTTAGGTTTTATTTAGGTTAAGGATTAGGCTTATTTTTTATTTTAGTTTAGGTTTATTTATTTAGTTTAGTTTAGGTTAAGGTTTAGATTTATTTATTTATTTATTTATTTATTTATTTAGTTTATTAAGTTAAGGTTTATTTATTTTGTTTTGTTTATTTATTTTTAATTTTGGTATAGGTTTAGTTTATTTTATTTTAGTTAATTTTATTTATTTAGGTTTTGGTTTATTTAGTTTAGGTTTTAGGATTATTTTAGTTTAGTTTAGTTTAGTTTAGCTTATTTATTTATTTAGTTTATTTTAATTTTGGTTTATTTTATTTAATTTATTTAGTTTAGGTTTAGGCTTCAGCCAGCCAGTTTAGTTTAGGTTTAGGTTTAGGTTAGTTTAGTTTATTTTAATTTAGTTTAAGCTTTAAGTTTATTTTATTTAGTTTAATTATTTATTTAATTTTATTTAATTTAATTTATTTGGGTTTATTTATTTTAATTATTTATTTTCCCAGCTCGAGTTTTATTTTATTTAGTTTAGCTCTCATTTAGGCTTTAAAGTTTAGGATTAGGTTTGGTTTAGGCTTGCTGCCTGGTGGTAGGGCTCAGGGTTGTAGGCTCAGGGTTTAGGGTTTCAAGATTTGTGGGTTTTTAGGTTTATTTTAATTTTCCACCATATGGGTGGGGTGGGGCTCAGTGGTTTTGGGTTTAGGGTTTAGGTTATTTTAAGGTTTAGCATTTAGGATTTAGGTTAGTTTAGGGTTTATGGCTTTAGCTCAGGGCTCAGGGTAGGGTAGAATTAGGGTTTAGGGTTTTTTCAAATTAAGCAACCCAGGTTTATGTTTTTATTATTTTATTCTTTATTTTATTTAAGCTTTATTTTCATTTTTATTTTGTTTAGATTTATTTTAGGTTTATTTATTTTAGTTTAGGTTCATTTTAGTTTATTTCTTAGGTTGGTTTAGCATTTATTCATTTTTAGTTTAGTTTTATTTTATTTTATTTTTAGGTTTATGTTTTTATTTATTTTAGGTTTATGTTTAGATTTTTATTTTATTTGTTTATGTTTAGGTATTAGGTTTTTATTTTAGGTTTTATTTTTTCAGTTTAGGTTTAGGTTTAGTATATTTTAGCTTTAGCTTTAGGTTTTATTTATTTTAATTTAGCTTATTTTAGTTTAGGTTTAGGTTTATTTTATTTTGTTTTGGTGTAGGTTATAGGGTTTAGGGTTTTGGTTTTTGGGTTTAAGGTTTAGGGTTTAGGGATTTATGATTTAGGGCTTAGGGTTAGGGTTTAGGTTCTTGGGTTTAGTGTCTTTAGGGTTTAGGGTTTAGGGTTTAAGTTTTAGGTTTAGGGTTTAAATTTTAGTCTAAGTTTTTTTGTTATTAATTTTTTATTTTAACAGAGATGAAATTAAGATTCAACATTTCTTCTTTTTGATTTCATCAATGAAGTAACACAAAAAGTTTTCTAAGACACAAGCAGCAACATAAATGTAAAATGAGCATGCATAGAGCAAATTAAAAACCATATATAACTAGATCTCTACTATAAAGACACAGTTCAATAAATAGCAGATCAAATTGGCCATTCTTCAATTTCCTTAGTTCCCATCAAAACCATGCTGACCTCTCGAGTAGCAGGATCCACCATCATATCCCTGATCTCTCCCTCCGCCACTGCCATGGTTATAACCTCCATCGCTCCTCCAGCCTCCATAACCACCACTGCTCCAATCACCACCTCCATATCCACCAACACCTCTAGATCCCCCACCACCACTGTGATAATCATAGCCTCCGCCTTCGCCTCCACCGCCAGATCTAGACTGAGCCTGGTTGACGGTGATGTTCCTGTCGTCAAGGTTCTGCCCGTTCTTTGTGTTTAGGTTTATTAGGTTTTAGGGTTTACATTTTTTAAAATTTATTTATTAACTTTAAGATTAGGTTTAGGTTTTGGAGTTTAGGGTTTAGGTTTTAGGGTAAGGGTTTAGGGTTTAGGGTTTAATGTTTAGGATTTAGGGTTTCAGGGTTTATGCTTTTAGGGTATAGGTTTATGGTTAAGGATTAATGTCGTGGTCAGGGCTTTTAGGGTTCATGGTTTAAGGGTTTAATGTCTAGGGTGGGTTTGGGTTTAGTTTTAGTTTATGGTTTAGGTCACCAGGGTCAGAGTTATTTTAGAGCCCAGCCTCAGGCTTTAGGGTTTAGGGTATGGTAGGTTTAAATTTTAGGGTTTAGGCTCACGCCTCATGGTCAGGGTCAGGATTTTTAGGGCCTGGGTTGTGGCTCAGTGGGTGTGCAGTGGTAGGGTCAGTTTAGGGTTTAGGGTTTTAAAAAAACCAAGCAAACCCAACAGTTTAGGTTTATTTAGGTTATTTAGCATATTTTATTTATTTTAGTTTATTTTATTTTAATTTTATTTAATTTAGTTTATCCACTTTAGGTTTATTTATTGTAGATAGATTTTTTTTTAGTTTATTTTTATGTTTAGGTTTAGGTTTATCTTTATTTTTAGTTTAGTTTTATATTTTTTAGGTTTAAGTTTTTTTTATTTTATTTTGTTTAAGTGTGTTTTTTTATTTTAGGATTATTTTATTGTTATTTTATTTTAGGTTTAGGTTTAATTTTTTACTTTTAGGTTTAGTTTAGGTTTTTATTTTATTTTTTTTTTAGGATTAGGTTTTAGGTTTTATTTTATCTTTATTTTAGGTTTAATTTTTTATCTTAGGTTTTATTTTTTATTTTTTATTTTATTTTATTTATTTTGTTTAGGGTTTAGGTTTACTATATTTTAGTTTAGTTTAGGTTTTATTTATTTTACTTTATTTTATTTTAGTTTGGTTTAGGTTTATTTTATTTTATTTATTTTAGTTTAGGTGTTTAGTTTTAAAGTTTAGGTTTTATTTTAACTTATTTTACATTCTTTTAGGTTTATTTTTAGGATTAGGTTTTATTTTATTTATATTTTTGTTTTATTTTCAATTTAGTTTTATTTTATTTGGGTTTTAGGTTTATTTATTTTTTAGTTTAGTTTTAAATTTTATTATATTTTATTTTAGGTTTAGGTTTAGGTTTTATTTATTTTACTTAGTTATAGGTTTAAGTTAAGATCATGGTAGGGGCCTAAAGTTGGGTTGGGTCAGGGAGTCTGGGGTAGTGTAGGGGGTGTATATCTTAGGGTTTGGCCCAGGATCTTTAGGGTTGGTCAGGTTAAGGTGGTCAGGTCTGGTAGGGTGGGGTCATGATCTGGGAGGTGTGGTAGCTAGGGTTATTTATTTATTTACTTATTTTATTTATTTATTTTAATTTTAAATCATATTTATGTTTATTTTAGTATATTTATTTTATTTTTATTTATTTTAGTTTTTTTTTTTTTTAGGATTATTTTATTTTAATTTATTTTATTTTAGGTTTATTTATTTTAGTTTAGTTTTATTTTGTTATTTTAGGTTTATGTTTAGGTTTAGCCTTTTAGCTTAGTTTTATTTTTTATTTTATTTTTTTAGGTCCGTGTTTTATTTTTTTTATTTTTTAGGTTTAAGTTTAGGTTTTATTTTATTTTAGGTTTAGGTTTTAGGTTTTATTGTAGGTATTTTTAGGTTTTATTTTTAGTTTGTTAAAGTTTTATTTTAGTTTATTTTATTTTAGTCATATAGGTTTAGTTTAATTTATTTTAAGTTTAGGTTAGTTTATTTATTTTAGTTTATTTATTTTAGTTTAGGTCCAGTTTATTATATTTTATTTATGTTATGTTTTTAGTTTAGTAGATTTTATTTATTTATTTTTATGTTTATTAGTTTATTTTAGTTTAGTTTTATTTTATTTTATTTTATTTTATTTTATTTTATTTTATTTTATTTTAGGTTTAGTTTTATTTTATTTAGGTTTTATATTTTGAGTTTAGTTTAGGCTTTTATTTATTTTATTTTATTTTAGCTTTTTATTTAATTCTCTTTAGGTTTAGTTTAGGTTTAGTTTTAGTTTATGTTTTTATTTTATTTTATTTTGGTTTAGTTTTCTTATTTATTTTATTTTAGGTTTTAAGTTTTAGCTTTTTAGAGTTTAGGTTTAGTTTAGCATTTAGGCTATAAGGTTTAGGGTTCAGGGTTTAGGGTTTAGGTTTTAGGTTTAGGTCTCAGGTTTTAGTTTAGGGTTTAGTGTTTTTCAATTTTTCTTTAATATATAACAAATTTAGATTCAACATTTCATTTTTTTTTATTTCATCATCCAAGTAACACACCAAGTTTTCTAAGGCACAAGTGACGACATAGATCAAAAATTATCATGCATACAGCAAATCCAAAGCCCTCGATAACTAGAACTATCTCTATTATAAAAACATAGTTCCATAAGCAGTAGATTGGATCGGTAGTTCTTCAATTTCTTCAGTTCCCATCAAAACCACCTCAGTCTCTTGAGTTACGAGATCTAACATCATATCCCCGATCTCTCCCTTTGCCACCACCATGGCTATAACCTCCATCGCTCCTCCCGCCTCCATAACCACCACCATTCTAACCACCAGCTCCATATCCACCAGCATCTCCAGATCCCCCGTTACTATTGCTATAACCGCCGCCTTTGCCTTCGCCTCCACCACCAAATATAGACTGAGCCTGGTTTATGGTGATGTTCCTACCATTATGGTTCTACCATCCATAAGGTTTAGGTTTAAGTTTAGTGTTATTAGGTTTTACAAATTAGGTTTATTTTTATTTATTTATTTAGTTACCTTAGGTCAAGGTTTAGGGTTTGGCATTGAGGGTTTATGGTTTAGGGTTACGGTTTAGAGTTTAGAGTTTAAGGTTTAGGTTTTAAGGTTTAGGATTTTAGGGTTTATGCTTTTAGGGTTTAAGGTTTACAGTTAGGGTTTAGGGTTTAGGGTTTAATTTTTTTAGGGTGTATGATTTACATTTTTTGGTTGTAGCTTTAGGGTTTAGGGTTTAGGGTTTAGGGTTTACGATTTAGGTTTAAGGGGTTTTTTATTAAATTAAGTAAATTGATAATTTTAGGTTTATTTAATATTTTTAGTTTATTTTTTATTTATTTATGACTTAGGGTTTTGGGTTTAGGGTTTAGGTTTTAGGATTTAGGGTTTATGGTTTAAGGTTTTAGGGTTTAGGGTTTAGGGTTTAAGGTTTAGGATTTTTTAGCATTTAGGATTTAAGGTTTAGGTTTTAGGTTTCGAGTTCAGGTTTTATTTTAGGGTTTAGGGTTTTTGGTTTTTTTCCTAATAGAAAACAAATTTAGATTCAACATTTCTTCTTTTTGATTTCATCAACCATGTAATGCACCAAGTTTTCTAAGACACAATTGACAACATAGTTAAAAAATGAGCATGCATAGAGAAAATCCAAAACCCTAGATAACTAGAACCATCTCTACTGTAAAGACAGTTCTATAAGCAGCAGATCCAATCAGACGTTCTTCAATTTCTCTAGTTCCCATCTGCACCATCTTGGCCTTTTGAGTAACAGGATCCACCATCATATCCCCGATCTCTCCCTCTACCACCACCATGACTATAACTTCCATCGGTCCTCCCTCCACCATAACCCCCACTGCTCCGACCACCACCTCCATATTCACCAGCACCTCCACATCCCCCACCACAACTATGATAACTACTGCCTCTGACTTTGCCTCCACCGCCAGATCTAGACTGAGCCTGGTTGATGTTGATGTTCCTGTTGTCAAGGTTCTATCCATTCTTAGGATTTTTATTTTGGTTTAAGTTTATTAGGTTCTAGGGTTTAGGTTTAATTTATAATTTATTTAGTTATTTTTTTAGGCTTGGGGTTTGGGTTTATGGTTTGGTAGTTGTTTAGGGTTTAAGGTTTTATCTATTTTAGTTTAGTTTATTTTAGTTTAGCTTAAGGTTTATTTTAATTTGTTTATTTTAGGTTTAGTTTTTTTTTTAGTTTAGGGTTTAGGTTTTATTTTTTGTATTATTTTAGGTTTATTTATTTTAGTTTGGGTCATTTATTTTAGTTTATTTTTTAGGTTTAAGTTTATTTTTTAGTTTAGTTTTATTTTTATTTTATTTTTTTTAGGTTTAGGTTTAGGTTTTTATTATATTTTTTTGGGTTTAAGTTTTAGGTTTTTTTTTTATGTTTATTTTTAGCTTTTATTTTTTAGTTTTGGTTTAGGTCTATTTTTTGTTTATTTTATTTTATTTATTTTAGGTTTAGGTTTAGGCTTAGTTTATTTTAGGTTTAGGTTTAGGTTTTATTTATTTTAATTTAGTATATTTCAGTTTATATTTAAGTTTATTTTATTTTTGCTTATTTTATTTTTATTTTAGATTTAGGCTTTTCATTTTAGTATTTAGGGTTTAAGTTTTTTTTTATTTTAGGTTTATTTTTTAGGTTTAGGTTTTTATTTTTTTTATTTTATTTTATTTTTATTTTTTGTTTAATTTTTATTCAATTTAGGTTTTTTATTCTTAGGTTTATTTTATTATTTAGTTTAATTTATGTTTTTATTTACTTTATTTTATTTTATTTTTACTTTTTTATTTATTTTATTTTTAGGTTTAGGTTTTGGTTTTAGTTTAGGATTTTATTTTATTTTATTTTATTTTATTTTATTTTATTTTATTTTATTATTTTATTTAGGTTGATGTTTATTTATTTATTTTATTTTTTAGGTTTTTAAGTTTTTAGGTTTTTAGGGTTTAGGGTTTAAGGTTTAGGGTTAGGGTTTGGGGATTAGGGTTTAGTGTTTAGGCTTTATGGTTTAGTGTTTTTAGGGCTTATGGTTTAGGGTTTAGGGTTTAGGGTGGGTTAAGGGTTTAGGGTCAGCTTATGGTCAGTTAAGGTTAGCCAAGGATATTTATAGTTTAGGGTTTAGGTAGTTCACGTTTAGGGTTAAGAGTTTAGGGAGGGAGGTGCAGCAT
Organism: Cymbidium sinense; assembly: GCA_021442155.1. Lineage (NCBI taxonomy): Eukaryota > Viridiplantae > Streptophyta > Magnoliopsida > Asparagales > Orchidaceae > Cymbidium > Cymbidium sinense. Next base: position 335,220,163 of record CM038214.1, on the reverse strand, counting down.
CATCCGGGTTTAGGATGATTTAGGGCTTAGGAGCGTGTACGTGGACCTAGGGGTTTATTTTTTTAAATTATGTAAACGTGTAGATTTTGGTTTATTTAGTTTATTTAGTTTATTTTTTTATTTAGTTTAGTTGATTTTATTTTTTATTTTTATTTAGGTTTATTTTTTATTTAGTTTAGTTTTTTTTTATTTTAGGTTTATATATTTTAGTTTAGGTTTTTTATTTTAGTTTATGTTTTAGGTTTATGTGTAGTAGGTTTACGCTTATTTTTTTTAGTTTAGTTTTTTTTTAATTATTTTTTAAGTTTAGGTTTAATTTTTATTTTTTGGTTTTATTTTAGGTTTTTATTTTATTTTTTTAAATTTAGGTTTTAGGTTTTTATTTTAGGTTTATTTTTAGGTTTTATTTTTTAGTTTAGGTTTAGATTTATTTTTAGTTTATTTTATTTTAATTAGTTTATTTTTATTTAGTTTATTTTAGTTTAGGCATAGGTTTATTTTATATTGTTTATTTTAGGTTAATGTTTTTTTTAGTTTTGTGTTTAAGTTTATTTTATTTATTTTTTTAAGGTTTTATTTTTAGGTTTATTTTTGGGTTTAGGTTTCATTTATTATTATTTTTTTTTCTTTTAGGTTTATTTTATTTTTATTTTATGTTTAGCTTTTATTTTATTTAGGTTTTCTATTTTTTTGTTTATTTTATTTTTTAGTTTAGTTTAGGGTTTTATTTATTTCATTTTTATTTAGTTTTTATTTTTTATTTTATTTTCTTTTTAGGTTTAAGTTTAGGTTTAGGTTTCAGTTTAAGTTTTCTTTACATTTTTTCATTTAGGTTTCATTTATTTAGGTTTAAGCTATTAACATTTTGAGGGTTTTGGATTTTGGGTTTTAGGGTTTATCTTGGTTCAGGGTTTAGAATTTAGGGTTTAGGGTTTTATTTATTTATTTTTTTTATTTAAATTAAGTAAACTGGTAGGTTTAGGTTTATTTAGTTTATTTTTTAGTTTATTTTATTTTATTTTATTTTATTTAGTTTAGGTTTATGTTTAGGTTTAGGTTTTATTTATTTTGGTTTAGCTGCTTATTTTTTAATTCTTGATTTAGGCTAATTTTATTTTGGTTTAGGTTTTTTTTTAGTTTAGTTTAGGTTCATTTTTTATATACTTTTGGTTTTATTTTGGCTTTTTTTTAGGTTTAGGTTTTATTTTTATTTTTTAATTTATTTTATTTTATTTTACTTTATATAAGTTTTATTTTATTTAGCTTTTTCTTCATAGGTTTATTTTATTTTTTAGGTTAGTTTAGGTTTTATGTATTTTATTTTATTATTATTTATTCTATTTTATTTTAAGGTTTAGGATTAGGTTTTAATTTAGGTTTTATTTTATTTTAATATGTTATATAATTTAGGTTTAGGTTTTATTTATTTTATTTTAGACTCATAGTTTTGGTTTAGGTTTTAGGTTTGTTCAGTTCAGGGTTGAGGGTTGGGTCAGGCCTCAGCCTCAGGCTTTAGGCTCAGCCTCAGGTGTGTAGGCCTAGTTCATTGGCCTGGGGCTCAGGGTCTGTGGCTCAGTGGCCCAGTGGCAGGGTTTAGACTTTAAGTAGGATTTAGGCCTGGGCGCCTGTTCAGTGGGCCTGGGCCCAGTTATGGCCCAGGTCAAGGTTAGAGCCCAGGACTCCAGGAGGGCCCAGGGCCTGTGGCCTGTGTCAAGGCCCAGAGCCCATGGCCTGTGGCCTCATGGTCATTTTAGGTCAGGCCTGGGAATCAGATTCAGTGGCTCAGTGGTTGGCTCCAGGCTCAGTTTGTGGATTTAGATCTGTGTGGAGTTTAGCCAGTGTGGCCCAGGGTTTAGGATTTTGTGCCTTAGGCCCATCAGCCTGGGCCTGGGATCAGGGTTTATGGCCCAGGATCAGAGTTTAGTGGTTTAGAGTGGGTTGGTTTAGGGCCCAGTATGTTTTTGTAGGGTTTAGGGTTTAGGATTAGTTTAGGGTTTAGGGTGGATCAGTTTGGGGTTTAGGATTAGGGTTTCTTTTTATTTAGGGTTTTAGGTTTATTTTTTATTTTATTTAATTTATTTTATTTATTTTATGTTTATTTATTTTATTTTAAGTTTTCTATTGAATTTATTTTTTAGGTTTAGGTTTAGGATTTTGTTTATTTTTTGTTAGTTTAATTTTAATTTTATTTTTTAAGTTTAGGTTTTATTTTTTATTTTTATGTTTTGGTTTAGGTTTTAATTTATTTTTCTAGGTTTAGGTTTTAGGTTTTTATTTTAGGTTCATTTTAAGGGCTTTTTTATATTTTAGGCTTAGGTTTATTTTTAGTTTGTTTATTTTATTTAGTTTAGGGTTTAGGTTTTGTTTATTTTGGTTTAGGTTTGGGTTTTATTTCTTTTGTTTAGTTTATTTTAGTTTATGTTTATTTTATTTTGTTTATTTTATGGTTATGTGTTTTAGTTTAGGGTTTAGGTTGTATTTTTATTAATTTTAAGTTTATTTTTTTTAGTTTAGGTTTTATTTAGTTATTATTTTATTTTATTTTAGGTTTATTTTATTTTTATTTTACATTTAGTTTTTATTTTTTTTAGGTTTTCTATTTTTTATTTATTTTTTTTAGTTTATTTTAGGGTTTTATTTATTTTATTTTAGTTTAGTTTTCCTTTTTTTATTTTATTTTCTTTTAGGTTTTATTTTAGTTTACGCTTTTATTTTATTTATTTTATTATTTTATTTTGGTTTATGTTTTATTTATTTATTTTATTTTAGTTTTATTTAGTTTAGTTTAAGTTTTAATCATTTTAGGGTTTTGGCTTTTTGTGGTTTTAGGTTTAGGTTTAGGTTCATTTGTAGGTTTAGGTTTTTTATTTTTTCTTTTATTTTTATTTTTTTAAAAATTAAATAAACCTTGTTGTGGTTTGTGGTGTATTTTAGGGTTTATGGCTTGTAGGATTTGGTTTATGGTTTGTGGGTTTGGTTTTAAGGGTTTTCTAAATTAACAACTGGTAGGTTTAGGTTTATTTAGTATATTTTTTATTTATTTTATTTTATTTTATTTTATTTTATTTTTTATTTTATATTTTTATTTAATTTAGTTTATTTATTTTATGTTTATTTATTTTTGTTTAGGTTTTTTTATTTTAGTTTATATTTTGGGTTTAGGTTTTGGTTTATATTTAGTTTTTAGTTTAGTTTTATTTTTATTTTATTCTTTAGGTTAAGGTTTTATTTTTTATTTTTAGGTATATGTTTAGGTTTTTATTTTATTTTTTTAGGTTTAGGTTTTAGGTTTTTATTTTAGTTTTTTTTTAAGTTTTTTTTAATTTAAGTTTAGGTTTATTTTTAGTTTATTTTATTTTATTTAGTTTAGGGTTTAGGTTTAGGTTTTATTTATTTTAGTTTAGTTTATTTTAATTTATGTTTAAGTTTATTTAATTTTGTTTATTTTAGGTTTAGGTTTTTTTTTAGGTTAGGGTTCAGGTTTTATTTTTTATCTATCTTTAGGTTTATTTTAGGTTTAGGTTTTTATTTTATTTTGGTTTAGATTTTTTGTAACAGAGAACAAATTAAGATTCAATATTTTTTCTTTTTGATTTCATCAACCAAGTAGCACATTAAGTTTTCTAATACACATGTGATGACATAGATAAAAAATGAGCACACATAGAGCAAATCAAAATGCCTAGATAACTAGAATCATATCTACTGTAAAGATATCGTTCTTCAATTTCTCCAATTCCAATCAAAACTACCCCGGCCTCTCGAGTAATGTGATCCACCATCATATCCCCAATCTCACCCTCCGCCACAACAACGGCTGTAACATCTATCGCTTCTCCCGCCTCCATAACCACCACTGCTCTGACCACCACCTCCATATCCACCAGCACCTCCAGATCCCCCACCACCACTCTGATAGCCGCCACCTCCTGTTGGCTTAATGAGCCTCATGTTCAATCCGATCAATTTTGATGATAACAAACAAATGCTTGGATATTCTAATGTATGTTTTATGTGTTTTAGATATATTAATTGCTAATTACATATCCAATACATATCATAATATGTGTGAGGAAATTACAAGAATAGAAGAATGAAAGATTGATCAAAATGGATAATGTGAAGCTCAAGATAACAATATTTTAGGTTATATGCATTTTTAACAATCTTAAAAATTCATATGAGTTCATTGACATGAATCAATTTGCTCATAACTTAACATATTATTATTTATTTATTTTAAATAATGATAATGAGGTTAATTTATATAAATCTCTATCTAATTAACATTCAATTATATGTTTCATACATAGCATTTGAATTGTCAAAATAATAATGATAATAAATTATGATTATTAAGTGTAATTAGTTTATATATTTAATATAATTAAAGGTTTTAATTTAAATTTAAGGTTATATGATAACTAACATATGTATGATTATATATAAATTATATCATAATATTTAAATGTCATATTTCAAAATTAACAAAAATATGTGAAATTTGGTATTTTAGCCAAAGTCATTTTATAACCAAGGAAATATATGATTTCATCTCCAACGGATTCCTTGGATTTTTTCTTTAATTTGATATGTTACATGACCCACGTTTGATTAAAATTGAATTTAATATGACTTTTCAAACATTAGATGATTTTAATAATGATTGCATTCTATATGCTTTGAATATACTAAGAGCCATATTTGATTATTTTTGACTTGCCCATGTGAATAGCTAAATTTTGGTTGTTTAAATTTAATTTTTATTTAAAATAAATTATATTTTTATTGAATATTAAATTATTATATGATAAATTGATGTTAGAAAAATATATTTTTTGAAATAATTCAAAATGATCTTCCTGCTTATAAATAGCCCTCATTCTCTTTAAGAAAGCATTCCTCATTCAAATTCAAAATCCCTCTAAAAAATCTAAGAGAGAAAATTTCCTAGATTTTTCTTCCAAGTGTTCTCCAAATATTACATGCTTTCTCAAATTACTTGAGTTTGTTTTCTTGATCTTAATCCCTTTTTAGTTGTTCATACTATTTTCACCATCTATTTATTCTTTCAATTTATACTTTTTGGTGGATTAGACTTTGGACATCAAAGTCAAAGTTTTTCACATCAAAGTTTCTTCAATCATTTTTTTTGTGAAAAACTCTTGTGATAGTTTGTAGGATTTATTTCAACTTGTTGAAATTTTTATCTTCCGACAAATTTCTTTTGTTTTCTTGAAATATTTATTCATTAGTCTTATTAGAAAGATCATTTATTCTTAAATCTATTTTAGAAGTTTATTTTAAGCATTTTAAATTAAATTATTGTGCTGAAATTATTTTCATACTTGTTAGATCTATCATCTATCATATACTAATTTTATTGAAGCATTTTGTGATCATTTGCATTAATTGAAAGCATCTTTTTTGTTAAAATAAAATAAATTATTCTTTGCTGAAATTTATTTTATTGTGGAAAATAATATTGTGAATTTATTTTGAAATCATTTTTATATTAGTCTACAAATTGTAATAACATAAACATCTTAGTAAGATCACTTTAAGATATTTATTTTATTATTTCTTATCAATATTAAGTGAGCATTTTATCTTGCCAAATTTTAAGTTGTAAAGTGATCATTTATAAGTTATGAGATCACTTTTTGAATTGGATAGCTTGGTATATTTTTGAGGAATATATTTTATCAAAATTTATTATTTTGTATTTTTCTTTTCAAGCTATAAAATTTATATTCGGGTTGTACTCGCCCCTTTGTAAAAGAGTACATATTGTTGTCAGGGTTATACTCGCCCCATAATTGGAGAGTACTATTTGTAAGCTATTTTGCATTTAGTGGATTCCTAGACAGGGGTCGCTTGGCGTGGTTGTAGGCTGGTTTTGGGGTTTGGCTGAACCAGTTAAAAATTGTGTTCCTATTGCCTCTCTTTACTATGCTTTTATTTTTGCTGAATTAAGAATTGTATCTTGTCATAATATAATCAAAAATTAATATTCTACTAAAACTTAAAATTTAAGATTTAACTTTTAAAATTTTTAATGTCGCCCAATTCAACACACCCTCCCCCTCTTGGGTGCTATAGTGACTCACAATTGGTATCAGAGCCTAGGCTCTTCTATTAGCTTAACATCCAAGAGTAGATCTTTTCACTATGGCATAATATTTCCAAAAGGGTTCACTACCAGAGGAACAATCCACTCATAGACTTCCACTTTTAGATAGTGTACCATTTGATTATTGGAAAAATAGAATTAGTACATTTTTAAGAGGTCAAGATGCATGCATGTGGTATATGTTGACACATCAATATCATACACCTACAATGGAAGTAAATGGCATTAAAGTAGAAAAACTTTTAAGGAATGGATTGTAGCTGTAAGAGAACTTGATGAATTAAATGCTATGGCTTGTAATACTTTACATTGTGCTTTATTACCTAATGATTACATGAAATTTTCTATGTTATGTTCAACAAAAGAAATATGGGACAAACTCAATATAACTTATGAAGGAACTAGTGAAGTTAGAGATGCTCACATAAATAGAGTTGTTCGTGAATATGAGTTATTTCATATGTCTCCTTCTGAATCTATTTCAGATATGTATACTAGATTCATGAAAATAATTAACACATTGCATTCTTTTGGAAAGATATTTAGGAATCAAGACTTAGTCTATAAGATTCTTAGATGTCTTCCAAAAGAATGGGAAGCTAAAGTAACAACTATTAGTGAAGCTAAGAATTTATCTACTTATCCACATGATTAGCTTTGAGGTTCTTTGATAGCACATGAATAGGTTATTGCTCAAGGGATAAGATGAATAACTCAGCCAAAAGGGAGAAGGAGAAAGGAAAAGCCATTACATTACAAGTTGATGATAGTGATGAACATAACACCATAAGCTCGGATGGTGATAGTGATGAGGTGTTCATTCTATCCAAAAGGATTGGGAACTTGCTAAGGAAGAAGAATCAAAGGTATAAAAAATATAAAAACTATAAATTTCAAACTAAGAAATTTCTTGCAGGCGAAGGGATCATTTGTTATTATTGTATAAAGCCTATACACATAAGAGGTGATTGTCCAAAACTTGTTGAATAAAAGAAGAAGGATATTTATGTGGATAGAAGAAAATATATGAATGAGAAAAAGTACCTCAAGAAGAAGAAGAAGAAGGCTTTATGGGCCAATCCAGATTCAAATGAATCAAGTAGATGAATAGGTCAACATATGTCTTATAAAATGGAGAATCTAACTTAGATTCTCAAGAGGTATGTAATGATATATCTTATGATGAATTATATAATTCTTTTAATAATTTAGTTATTTAATATAAAAAAATTTTAAAAAAAACTTAGAAAAGAACATAAAAATTTAGATATGCATTTTTGTGATTTAAAAAATGTATGTGATAATTTAAAAAGTAAAAATATTTGTTCCTTGTATGTAAACTTGAAAGAGAGAATATCTTATTAAAAGCAAGATTAGAATTATGTTTGAAATCACAAGTCCATTATAATGCTTCATCAAGTAAAACATTTAATAAAAATTATTTACATCATACACATCCCACTCATATATCTTATAATTATTGTGCTAAGCCATATGCAAACACTAATGTTTGTTGCAACTATTATGATAGAAAAGGGAATATTTAATTTGATTGCTATAATGAAATTAAAAAAATCAATCAATCTTATGTATTACCAAAAGGTACAAGCACTACACAAACCACACGTGCAAGATATCTTGCTTCGAACTTAGAATGTGGACCCAAACATGTTTGGGTTCCAAAAGTTAACATGTGATTTTCTTTTGTAAAATGCCTTTAAAAAAAATCAAATGATGGAGGATTTGTTACAAATGGATGTTCAAGACATATGATGAGAGATAAAGATAAATTCACAACTTTAGAATCAAGTGATGGAGGATTTGTTACAAATGGAGATAATGCAAAAGGAAAGATCATTGACATTGGTTATATTTTTAAGAATTATATCACTTTTGATAAAGTTTTTCTAGTAGAAGGATTAAAACATAATTTAATTTCTATTAGTTAATTATGTGATAAAGGTTTGAATGTAGTATTTCATGCATCATATTATAAAAAATATTGAAAATGTTTGTTAGTAGGACAAAGACATAAAAATATTTATGTCATTGATTTAGATAGCTTTCATTATGTGAATTTGAATTTTTTTTATTTTAAAAGCACTCATGATGATATATGGTTATGGCATAGGAGACTATATTATTTTAACATGCACACACTCAATAAAATTGCTAAACTTGATTTAGTAGTTGGATTGCCTAAATTAAATTTTCATTCAAACTATGTTTGTGATGCATGTATTCACGGTAAGCATTCCAAAAGCTCATTTAAAAGTAAAAATATTGTTTCTTCTTCTAGACCTCTAGAATTGTTGCTCTTGGATTCATTTGGTCCAATAAGCACCACTAGCTTAGGATGGTTTTATGATTATTGATGATTTCTCTAAATATACTTGGGTTTTTTGTTTGTCACTTGCAAGGATGATGCTTTTGTTGAGTTTAGAAAGTTTTCTAAATATATTCAAAGAGAACAAAGCCTTTTGATTAATAGGGTTCAAACTGATCATGGTGGAAAATTTGAAAATAAATTATTTGAAGATTATTGTGATGAACATGGGATTAGACATAATTTTTTGCACTTAGAACTCCCCAACAAAATGGTAGTAGAGAAAAAAAAGTAGAATATTGAATTAAGTAGATCTACGCTTGATGAGTATAAATTGCAAAAATATTTTTTGGACAGAAGCAATAAATACTGCAAGTTATGTGATGAATAGGATCTATTTTAGACCAATTTTGAAGAAGACACCCTATGAATTACTTTTTGGAAAGAACCCTAAGATTAAACACTTTCATGTATTTGGATGTAAATGTTTTATTTTGAATAATGGAAAAGAGCATTTAGGTAAGTTTGATTACAAATCAGATGATGGTATTTTCTCAGGATACTCTCTTTCTAGTAGAGCTTAGAGAGTTTTCAATAAAAGAAAAATAGTTTTTTTATTTATTTTATCTTTAGGTTTTATTTAGTTTAGGTTTAGATTTTTAGCTTTATAGGGTTTAGGGTTACTTTAGGGTTTAGGGTTTAAGGTTTAGGGTTTGGGGTTTAGGGTTTAGGGTTTAGGGTTTAGCATTTAATGTTTAGGGTTTGGGGTTTAGGGTTTAGGATTTTGGGTTTAGGTTTTAGGGTTAAGGTTTAGGGTTTAGGGTTTAGAGTTTATAAGGTTTAGGGCCTAGGGTTTTTTTTAACAGAGAACAAATTCATATTCAACATTTATTTTTTTCGATTTTGTCAACCAAGTAACCCACCAAGTTTTCTAAGACAAAAGTGATGACATGGATAAAAAATGAGCATGAATATAGCAAAAAACCCTAAATAATTAGAATCATCTCTAATGTAAAGACATAGTTCCATAAGCGATGGTCATGGCCATTCTTTGGTTTCTCCGGTTCCCATCAAAACCACCCCAACCTCTCAAATAGAGAGATCCACCATCATTTCCCCAATCTCTCCCTCTGCCACCACCACAATTGCAACCTCCGTTGCTCCTCCCGCCTCCATAACCACCACTACTCTGACCACCACCTCCATATCCACTAGCACCTCTAGATCCCCCACCACCCCTGCGGTAACCACCACCTCCGCCTTCGCCTTCACCGCTAGATCTAGACTGAGGCTGGTTGAGGGTGATGTTCTTGAAATCAAGGTTTTTCCCATTCTTAGGGTTTAGGTTTAGGTTTAGGTTTATTAGGTTTTAAGGTTAGTTTTATTTTTTAATCTATTTTGTTACTTTAGGTTTAAGTTTAGGATTTGGGGTTTAGGGTTTAGGGTTTAGGGTTAAGGTTTACGATTTAGGGTTTATGTTATAGGTTTAGGGTTTATGGTTTAGGGTTTATGGTTTAGGGTTTAGGGTGTATGCTTTAGGATTTAGGGTTTAAGTTTTTTAACTTAAGTAAACCGGTAGGTTTAGGTTTATTTAGTATATTAAGTTTTTTATGTTAGTTTACTTTATTTTTTATTTATATTTAGGTTTACTTTTATTTTTATTTAGTTTAGTTTATTTATTTTAGGTTTTTGATTTTAGTATATTTTTTAGGTTTATGTTATATTTTTCATTTTTAGGTTTATGTTTTGATTTTTTTTTTAATGTTTAGGTTTTAGGTTTTTATTATAGGTTTATTTTTAAGTTTTAATTTTTAGTTTAGGTTTAGGTTTATTTTTAGTTTATTTTATTTTATTTAGTTTAGGTTTAGGTTTTATTTATTTTAGTTTAGTTTATTTTAGTTTAGGTTTAGGTTTATTTTATTTTGTTTATTTTATATTTATTTTAGTTTTAGGGTTTTTTTTAGTTTAGGGTTTAGATTTTATTTTTTATTTATTTTTAGGTTTATTTTATAGGTTTAGATTTTTATTTAGTTCTTTTTTATTTTATTTTAGGTTTATTTTATTTTTATTTTATGTTTAGTTTTTATTTTATTTAGGTTTTTTATTCTAAAGTTTATTTTATTTTTTTTGTTTTGTTTAGGTTTTATTTATTTTTATATTTTACATTTTATTTTCTTTCATTTTAAGGTTTAGGTTTAGGTTTTTTACTTTATTTCATTTTATTATTTTATTTAGGTTTAGGTTTTATTTTTAGGTTTTATTTAGTTTAGGTTTAGGTTTTTATGTTTTTAAGGTTTAGGGTTGAGGGTTTAGAGTTTTAGGATTTAGGTTTTAGGGTTTAGGGTTTATGGTTAGGGTTTAGGGTTTAGCATTTAGGATTTAGTTATTAATCTTTAGAGTTTAGGGTTTTTAGGTTTTAGGGTTTAAGGTTTAGGGTTAACTTAGGGTTTAGGGTTTTAGGGTTTATGGTTTAGGCTTTAGGGTTTAGGTTTATGTTTAGGGTTAGTTTATAGTTTAGGGTTTATGCTTTTAGGGTTTAGGGTTTAGGGTTTCGGGTTTAGGGTTTTAAGTTTAGTGTTTATGGTTAGTTTTAGAGTTTATGGTTTAGGGTTTAGGTTAGTTTTAGATTTTATGCTTTAGGGTTAAGGGTTTTGGGTTTAGGATTTGAAGTTTAGGGTTTAGGTTTAGTGTTTAAGGTTTTTTTTAATTAAGTAAACTAGTATGTTTAGGTTTATTTAGTTTATTTAGTTTATTTTTTATTTATTTTAGTTTATTTTATTATATATTTTAATTTACATTTATTTTTATTTTATTTTGTTTAGTTTATTTATTTTAAGTTATTTATTTTAGTTTAGGCTTTTTATTTTAGTTTCTTTTTTAGGTTTAAGTTATGTTTATTTCTTAGTTTAGTTTTATTTTTATTTTACATTTTAGGTTTAGTTTTTCTTTATTTTTAGGTTTAGGTGTAGGTTTTTATTTTATTTTTTTTAAGTTTAGGTTTTAGGCTTTTATTTTAAGTTTATTTTTAGGTATTATTTTTTAGTTTAGGTTTAGGTTTATTTTTAGTTTATTTTATTTTATTTAGTTTAGGGTTTAGGTTTCGGTTTAGGTTTTATTTATTTTAGTTTAGTTTATTTTAGTTCAGGTTTAAGTATTTTTTATTTTAGGTTTAAGCTTTTTTAAGTATAGGGTTTTGGTTTTATTTTTTATTTATTTTTAGGTAGTTTTAGCTTTATTTTTACGATTTAGTATTTTAATAATTTTTATTTAATTTTATTTTATTTTAGGTTTTTTTTACCTTTAGTTTTTATTTTATTTAGGTTTTTTATTTTTAGGTTTATTTTCTTTGTTAGTTTAGATAGGTTTTTATTTAATTTATTTTTGCTTTGTTTTTAATTTTTTATTTTATTTTTAAGTTTAGGTTTAGGTTTAGGTTTAGGCTTAGCTTTTAGTTTATGTTTTTATTCTATTTTATTTATTTATTTAATTAAGGTTTAGGCTTTTTATTTATTATATTTTTACATTTTATTTAATTTAAGTTTAGGTTTTTAGGGTTTAAGTTTAGGATTTAGGGTTTAGGGTTTTATGTTTTAGGGTTTAGGATTTTTTTAGGGTTTGTTTTAGGGTTAAGGATGATCAAATCAAATAAGATTATTTAAAGCAAACCAAAGATTCTTTATTAATTAAGTTTTGGATTTGATTTGATTTAAGGAGGAGAAGAGAAATCATCACTTACTATTTTAAACCCATTCCCACATTAGTTATTTGATTTAATTTAAGGAAATGTAATTAAGTTGATTTTATGTGTTAATTAAGTTGAACCCTTAATTTGATGAATTAATTACCCTTACTTATGTCACCTTAATGTAATTAACTAAGTAAGTATGATCCAACATGATATGCATGGAAAATAACCTTGTAATGATCCTAGGAAATAAAAGGGGCCTAATGCAATTGACTCATGATTAATAGTTAATTAGATTAAGGGACTTAATTAATTACTCTTATGGTTTTCCCACACATGTGGACTAACCATAATTTCATTAAACTCTTTTAGGTTATAAAACACATAAAGATCTACCCCCATGATTTAATGAATTAATGTCTAATGTGATTATGATTTCAATTTGATTAAGTGATTTAATTAATGTGTTAAATCTTAATTAAATTCATTTTAAAAAAGTGTGAAATGAACTTAGGGAAAGGGGGCCTAACCCTATTCCTTAGTTCACTTATTGTTGAACAATAATTAATAAACTTAATTAACCAATTTATTACTGTTCATGGGATTATTTAATCATTAATTAACATAAAAGAGTAGTTAAGGTTTAATTAGTCAATTTTCCTAATTAGGTGAGCAATAAATCCCAAGAAAATCATGGGAGCCATAGGTCATCCCATTAAATTACACCACAAATTTTTGGGATTAATTGCTCAAGTAATTAAGGAGTAATTAAGCTAATTGATTTTGTAGTTAAACCTTAATTACTATTCAAAATTAGTTAAGATAAATTTCAATTAATTCTCCTATAAAATACCATTAAATTAGTATTTATTTGCATTTTTTATTTCTCTATGATTTTTTATGATTTTTAGAAGTTTTAGCCATTATAAATGATTAATTAAGCCTAATTAAAGCCTAATCCTATTGGAGCCATGCTGACGCGACACACTTTCCACATAGCACTGTGGGATTGGCTACTTAAAACTTACCCGACTCGGGGCCTACATGGTGACGGTGAACGCGCTTTCTCATCTCACCATCCGATCTGAGATCAGATGGCTACGATTAATCCCACAACTTAGTAGGATTAAATCAGATCGATCTAGCAAATCTAATCATGGTCGTCCATTTTGATCGCACTGAATGGACGGTGCGTGATCTAACATCATGCAAGTAAGGGAGAATGGAGTATGTCCAGCATTGCTCACTTGATCCGAGCTTACCCGAGCTAGGATCAACTCCAAAAGGATCCCACACCTTCACTACATCGATCAAAGGGGATCCAACGGTCAAGATCACATGAGATGCAAGTTTTCTTCAAAAAGCTCCAACCTAATTTTATCTAAGGATCAGTTTTGGAAGCATAACTTGCCGGAGCTCAAGACCGGTGGCTCAAATGATTGAGGATGGTTCATCTAGTGGAGACAAAGCCCTATTGAGCAATAATTGGATCAATTCCTTGACTTTCACTTAGAAGTACAAGAATCGATGATTTGGAGCAAGACTTTGACTTAAGTCCCACCTCCGATGCTCGAGAAGCTTGGGAGATGATTTTTTCTAGTTCAATGATGCCTAGGGAAGATGCATGCAAAGTTAATTTGAGTTTTATAGAGAAATGGAAAAGTTAGGTCAAAAATGAAGTGTCTTATTTTGGGACAAACAAGAATGGCATTTTTTGATTAAGGAATGAGCTTGGGAGCTTAGGGAATGGCTCTAGCAGCATATCTTGGGTAGCTAGGGCTCTGAAGAAAGATTTTTATGTGTGTTTGAGTGGAAACGAGGGGGTGTATACCCCCTTCATCATGATCGAACAATGGGATCAAGTTTGGCTTCTAGTGGTTATTCGGCCATCTCTGGGAGTCGTGTGTGGCAAGTAAGAGGTGAGTTTGCTCAACTTGGTTGGTTGAAGGTGTGGAGGTGGCTGCCAAGAAAGAATCATGGGTGTCCTAAGGGTTTCAAATGCTCCAATGGGGAGGATGAGGTGATTTCACCTCCAATGGGTCATGGCTGACCCAACAACCCCTTGGGTCAAGTTGAGCAGTGTCTTAGGTGCCTAGGTGGACCATTGGGAGAGTACAAAGTGGCCAAGGAATGGAAATGACCACTTACATGAGTGATTTGTCTCATGTGATGCCCTTGAGCCAAGGGTAGAATGATCATTTGGCATTGGATTTGATTTGGAAAATGAGCCAAAAGTGGGTTAGCACAAATTTCAAGTCAATTGGAGTTGATTTGGTTAGGTTAGGCTCAATTTGAGTCATTTAGGTCAAATTAGGTTAGGTTGGGTCACGTTGACCATTTAGTCAAATTGGATTAAACCAAGGGTTGGGCCAAGTTCATATGATTATTCAATATGTTTTGGTTCAATTGGTTTGGTTTGGTTTGACTTAGATTTGATTTTGGCTCATTTGAATTCATTTGGGTCAAATGGGTTAAGTTGACCAATTTGATGAAATTGGCCAAATTGGCTTGGGTTGGATGTTGGTTTGGGTTTAATTGACCAATTGAAGATGAATGTAAGCTTTGGTTTCAATTAATTTGGATTTGATTTTGATTTAGGCTAACTTGAACCTTTAGGTCAATTTAGGCTAAGTAGGTTAATTGGGTTCATTTAGGTCCAATCATGGTTTTGGTCGAGTTCAACAATCAATTTGGAATGAACTTGAGCCATTGGTTGCAATCAATTTGGTTTATATTTTGATTTGACATAATTTGTTCTTTTAGGTCAATTAGGTCAACTTGGGTCAAGAGGGCCAATTGGATTTTGCTTGACTCAATTAAAGGTCAAGTCATATTCAAATATTAATTTTGATTTGGTATGAATCTTTGGTTTCAAGGGATTTGGCTTAGGTTACAATTTGGCTAGTTTGGGTTCATATGGGTTAAGGGGTTGACTTGGTCAAATGACCAAGTTGACTTGGTTTGACCCAATTTGTGAGAATTGATCAACCTAGGGTGAACAACAATCATAATGGGAGGTTTTGATCGGCTTGATTCAATCCAATTTAGGTAGGATTAGAACCTGGCTCAAATAGGTTAAATTTGCCACTTTGGGTCAAGTGGACCAATTTGGTTTAGTTAGCTTAATTTTTGGTCGAGTTTGATTTAGTTGAGTTTATATATGGATTTGGGATTGATATATAAATTCAATTGCAATTGGCTTGGGTCCAAATGGGTTTTGGTTCATTTGAGCATTTCAAGTCAAAAGGGTTAAGTTGGGTTTGACTTGGGTTGATTTTTGTTTGGCTTGTTGATTGTAGATTTCATTTATATTTGTGAATATGATTGAAGGTATGATTGATTCATGAGAAAATAAATTGAATTTGGATTTTGAATGAAGGAATTTGGCTAAGTCTATGGAGTTGGGTCATGTGGCTTATGTTTGGATTTTTATTTATTTTGGTTTAGTTTTGATCATTTAAATGTATATTTCATTTAAATTTGTGAAGATGATTGAAAATATGATTGATTTGTGATAAAATTAACTATGTTTGACATGATTTAGATTAAGATTTGGCTAAGTCCATGGGATAGGTCATATGGCTTAGGAAGGGTTTTGATTTAATTTGATTTAGTTTGATTTAGTTTTGATCATTTGAATGTAAATTTGATTTATATTTGGGAAGATGATTGAAGCTATAAATTGATTATGAGAAAATCAAATGATTTTGGATTGATTGGATTAAGATTTGGCTAAGTCCACAGGATAGGTCATATGGCATAGGAAGGGTTTCAAGTTTGGATTTGATCATGGGCTTCAATCATTTAGTTTTGGAATTTGGGTTTGGATTTGGATATTAATTTGATGTTTGAATTGAACTTAAGGTTTGGTTTTAGAAGGCAAACATGGATTGGATTTGGGTTGTAGGGTAGGTGGATTATCCTAATCTCAGAGGAAAAACCTAATCCTATCGTTAACTCATCTAAAGTCTTTAGGCTTAGGTTAAGTGTTTACCTAATTGTTAGAAATGTCTTATGATTAGGGAATTCTTAGTGTCTAGAAGACTCCTAAGTCTAAGATGGGAAGATTGAATCTGCACTCTAAATGTGAGGTCAATAGGCCTTAGGCTCTATAGTGTTGCCCTTGGAGATAGATGATTGGAAGACAGAAGCCAAGTTTCACATTATAGACTGAGATACATCTTTCAATGCTTTGCTTGGGAGACCATGGATACATAAGAACAATATAGTTTTATCCTCTCTGCATCAGTGTATGAAGTTTGTGAGACATGGGATCATCTACTGTGTTAGAGGAGATATCAAGCCATTTACAATTCACAAGGTTAGCATATATGAGGATGCATCTTACTACTTCCCTCAAAATCAACAGGTCTATTATCGTGAACTTGGCCAAGTTTAAAAATAAAAGAAAAATAAAAAGAAAAAGAAAGGGTTTAGGGTTTAGGGTTAGTTTAGAGTTTAGAGTTTACAGTTTTAGGGTTTAAGGTTTAGGGTTTAGGGTTTAGGGTTAGGGTTAGGGTTTACAGTTTAGGTTTTAGGGTTTATGGTTTAGGTTTAGCATTTTCGATTTAGGTTAAGAGTTTATTGGTTAGGGTTTAGGGTTTAGAGTTTATGGTTTTATGGTTTATGCTTTTACGATTTAGGGTTAGGGTTTGGAGTTTAGGGTTTAGGGTTTAAGGTTTAGGGTTTAGGATTTAGGGTTTAGTGTTTAGGGTTTAGGGTTTTAGGGTTTATGTTTTTAGGCTTTAGGGTTTAGTGTTAGGGTTTAGGGTTTAGGGTTTAGAGTTTTTTAAGGTTTAGGGTTTAGCATTTAGGGTTGTAGGTTTAGGGTTTAGGATTTAGCATTTAATATTTTTTTATTTAAGTAAGCCGATAGGTTTAAGTTTATTAAGTTTATCTAATTTATTTTTTATTTATTTTAGTTTATTTTAATTTATTTGATTTTTTTTTAGGTTTACTTTTTAATTTTATTAAGTTTAGTTTATTTATTTTAGATTTATTTATTTTTTTTTTTTTTTAGTTGAGTTTTATTTTTATTTTATTTTTTAGGTTTAGGTTTTATTTTTATTTTTAGGTTTAGGTTTAGGTTTTTATTTCACTTTTTTAGGTTTAGGTTTTAGGTTTTCTTAAGGTTTATTTTAGGTTTTATTTTTCAGTCTAAGTTTAGGTTTATTTATTAGTTTAGGCTTAGGTTTATTTTTAGTTTATTTTATTATATTTATTTTAAGTTTAATTTCAAGTTTATGTTTATGTTTTATTTCTTTTAATTTAATTTATTTTAGTTTAGGCTTAGGTTTATTTTATTTTTATTTTAGGTTTAGGTTTTTTTTGGTTTAGGTTTTATGTTTTATTATTTTTTAGGTGTATTTTTTAGGTTTAGGTTATTATTTAGTTTTTATTTTATTTTATTTTATTTTGTTTTATTTTATTTTATTTTTATTTTATTTTCATTTTATTTTTATTTTACATTTAATTTTTATTTTATTAAGGTTTTTTACTCTTAGGTTTTTTTTTATTTTTTAGTTTGGTTTATGTTTTTACTTATTTTATCTTAGTTTATTTTTACTTTTTATTTTATTTTGTTTTTAAGTTTAAATTTAAGTATTAGTTTAGGTTTTATTTATTTATTTTAATATTTTCTTTATATTTTAGGTTTCTTATTTATTTTATTATATTATTTAATTTAGGTTTATGTATTTTATGTTTAAGTTTTATTTAGTTTAAGTTTATGTTTTATGTTTTAGGGTTTAAGGTTTAGGGTTTAGAGTTTAGGATTTTTAGGGTTTAGGGTTTAGGGTTTAGGATTTTATGGTTTAAAGTTTAGTATTTATTTTAAGGTTTAGGGTTTGCCCTTTAGGCTTTAAGGTTTAGTGTTTTTAAGGGTTTAGGTTTTAGGGTTAGTTTAGAGTTTAGAGTTTATAGTTTCAGGGTTTAGGGTTTAAGTTTTACGGTTAGTTTAGAGTTTACACTTTACAGTTTTAGGGTTTAGAGTTTACAGTTTACAGTTTCAGTTTATTTTTTTATTTATTTTAATTTATTTTATTTTTTATATTTATTTAGATATATTTTTATTTTTATTTAGTTTAGTTTATTTTATTTTAGATTTATTTATTTTAGTTTAGGTTTTTTATTTTGCTTTTTTTAAGGTTTAAGTTTATTTTTTTGTTTAGTTTTATTTTTATTTTATTTTTTAGGTTTAGGTCTTATTTTTTATTTTTAGGTTTAGGTTTAGGTTTTTATTTTATTTTTTTAATTTTAGGTTTTAGGTTTTTATTTTAGATTTATTTTTAGGTATTATTTATTAGTTTAGGTTTAGGTTTTGGTTTAGTTAATTTTAAGTTTAGGTTCAGGTTTTATTTATTTTAGTTTAGTTTATTTTATTTTAGGTTTAGGTTTTTTATTATTATTATTTTAGGTGTAGCTTCTTTTTTTTAGTTTTGGGTTTAGGTTTTATTTTTTATTTATTTTCATGTTCTATATTTTGTTTTATGTTTTAGGTTTAGGTTTTATTTTGTTTTTATTTTATTTTATTTTAGGTTTATTTTATTTTTGTTTTAAGTTTAGTTTTTATTTTATTCAGGTTTTTTACTTTAATTTAGGTTTTTTTATTTATATTAATTTATTTTATTTTAGTTTTTATTTTATATTTTATTTTCTTTTTAGGTTTAAGTTTATGTTTAGATTATAGTTTATGTTTTAATTTAAATTAATTTAATTTTTTTTTATTTTGGTTTAGGTTTTTTTATTTATTTTATTTTTAAGTTTTATTTAGTTTAGTTTAGGTTCTCAACTTTTTAGGGTTTAGGGTTTGGGCTTTAGGGTTTAGGATTTAGGGTTTAGGGTTTAGGGTTTAGGGTTTAGGGTTTAAGGTTTAGGTTTGGGGTTTAGGGTTTAGGATTTTAGGTTTAGGTTTCAGAGTTTAGGATTTTAGGTTTTAGTGTTTAAGGTTTAGGGTTTAGGGTTTAAGGTTTAGAGTTTTTAGGGTTTAGGGCCTAGGGTTTTTTTAACAGAGAACAAATTTAGATTCAACATTTCTTTTTTTGATTTCATCAACTAAGTAACCCACCAAGTTTTCTAAGACATAAATGATGACATGGATCAAAAATGAGCATGCATAGAGCAAATAAAAACCCCTAAATAATTAGAACCGTCTCTACTATAAAGACATAGTTCCATCAGCAGTAGATCGGATCGACCATTCTTTTATTTCTAAAAGTCCCATCAAAACCACCCCAGCCTCTCGAGTAGAGAGATCCACAATCATATCCCCGATCTCTCCCTCCGCCACCACCGCGGTTGTAACCTCCGTCGCTCCTCCCACCTCCATAACCAGCACTGCTCCGACCACCACCTCTATATCCACTCGCACCTCCGAATCCCCCAACAACACTGTGGTAACCATCGCCTCCGCCTTGGCCTCCATTGCTTGATCTAGACTAAACCTGGTAGACGCTGATGTTCCTGCCATGAAGGTTCTACCCATTCTTAGGGTTTAGGTTTAGGTCTAGGTTTATTAGGTTTTAAGGTTTAGGTTTATTTTTTAATTTATTTTGTTACTTTAGGTTTAGGTTTAGGATTTTGGGTTTGGGGTTTAGGGTTTAGGGTTAGTTTTTAGGGTTTAAGGTTTAGGTTATAGGTTTAGGGTTTAGGGTTTAAGGATTAGGATTTAGGGTTTAAGGTTTTTTTTAAGAAAATTAATTAAACTAGTAGGTTTAGGTTTATTTAGTATATTAAGTTTATCTTTTTATGTTAGTTAACTTTATTTTTTATTTATATTTTGGTTTACTTTTTTTATTTAGTTTAGTTTATTTATTTTAGGTTTTTTTAGTATATTTTTTAGGTTTAGGTTTATTTTTTTTTAGTTGAGTTTTATTTTAATTTTAATTTTAGGTTTAGGTTTTATTTTTAAAATTTTGGTTTAGGTTTTGCTTTTTATTTTATTTTTTTAAGCTTTAGGTTTTAGGTTTTATAATAAGATGATTTTTGAGTTTTAATTTTTAGTTTAGGTTTAGGTTTATTTTTAGTTTATTTTATTTTATTTAGTTTATGTTTAGGTTTAGGTTCAATTTCTTTTAGGTTTAGGTTTAGGTTTTATTTATTTTAGTTTAGTTTATTTTAGTATAGGTTTCAGTTATTTTATTTTATTTATTTTATATTTATTTTAGTTTAAGGCTTTTATCTAGTTTAGGGTTTAGGTTTTATTTTTCATTTATTTTTAGGTTTATTTTATAGGTTTAGATTTTTATTTAGTTCTTTTTTATTTTATTTTTATTTTATGTTTAGTTTTATTTTTATTTTGGTTTTTTATTCTAAGGTTTATTTTACTTTTTAGTTTAGTTTAGGTTTTTATTTATTTTAATTTTTTTTATTTTTTTTATTTTCTTTCATTTTAAGGTTTAGGTTTAGGTTTTTGTTTAGGTTTTTTACTTTATTTCATTTTATTATTTTATTTAGGTTTAGGTTTTTTTAATTATTTTATTTTTTAGGTTTTATTAAGTTTAGGTTTATGTTTTTAAGTTTTTAAGGTTTAGGGTTTAGGGTTTAGAGTTTTAGGGTTTAGGGTTTTAGGGTTTTAGAGTTTAGGGTTTAGAGATAGGGTTTAGGGTTTAGGGTTTAGCATTTAGGGTTTAGTGATTAAGCTTTAGAGTATAGTGTTTAGGGTTTAAGGTTTAGAGTTTAATGTTTAGGGTTAGTTTAAAGTTTAGGGTTTAGGGTTTTAAGGTTTAGGGTTTAGGGTTTTAGGTTTAGGGTTAGGTTAGGGTTTAGGGTTTAGGGATTAAGATTTTTGGTTTAGGGTTTAGGGTTAGTTTAGGGTTTTGGGTTTAGGGTTTAGGGTTTCAGGTTTAGGGCTTAGGGTTGTAGGTTTAGGATTTAGGGTTAGTTTTAGAGTTTATGGTTTAGGGTTTGGATTAGTTTTAGAGTTTATGGTTTAAGGTTTAGGGTTTATGGTTTAGGATTTGGTGTTTAGGGTTTAGGGTTATAGTGTTTAAGGTTTTTTTTAAAATTAAGTAAACCAATATGTTTAGGTTTATTTAGTTTATTGTTTATCTATTTTAGTTTATTTTATTTTATATTCTAATTTAGGTTTATTTTTTATTATATTTAGTTTAGTTTATTTATTTTAGGTTATTTATTTTTATTTAGGCTTTTTATTTTAGTTTATTTTTAGGTTTAGGCTTATGTTTATATCTTAGTTTAGTTATATTTTTATTTTACTTTTTAGGTTTAGGTTTTATTTTTTTATTTTTAGGTTTCAATGTAGGTTTTTATTTTATTTTTTTAAGTTTAGGTTTTACGCTTTTATTTTAGGTTTATTTTCAGGTATTGTTTTTTAGTTTAGGCTTAGGTTTATTTTTTATTTTATTTTATTTTATTTAGTTTAGGGTTTAGGTTTAGATTTTTTTTATTTTTTTTATTTTAGGTTTAGGTTTTTTTAGTATATGGTTTAGGTTTTATTTTTTATTTATTTTTAGGTGTTCTAGGTTTATTTTTAAGGCTTGGTTTTTAATTTAATTTTTATTTTATTTTACGTTTAGTTTTTATTATATTTAGGTTATTTATTTTTAGGTTTATTTTCTTTGTTAGTTTAGTTTAGGTTTTTATTTAATTTATTTTTATTTGGTTTATATTTTTTTTTATTTTAAAGTTTAGGTTTAGGTTTAGGTTTAGGTTTAGGTTTAGGATTAGGCTTAGGTTTTATTTTAAGTTTTTATTACATTTCATTTACTTATTTAATTAAGGTTTAGGTTTTTTTTATGTTTTATTTAAGTTAGGTTTAGGTTTTTAGGTTTTTAGGTTTTTAGGATTTAAGGTTTAGGGTTTAGGGTTTAAGGTTGTATGTTTTAGGGTTTAGGGTTTAGGGTTTAGGTTTAATGTTTAGGGTTTGGGGTATTTTTATCTTTTATCTTTTATCTCTTTTATTTTTTTATTATTTTTTTTAAAATTAAGTAAACTAGTAGGTTTAGGTTTATTTAGTTTATTTTTTATTTATTTTAGTTTATTTTATGATTTACTTTTATTTGGGTTTATTTTTATTTTTATTTAGTTTAGTTTGTTTATTTTAGGTTTATTTATTTTAGTTTAGGTTTTTTATTTTAATTTAAAGATCCAGGATTAGGGTTTATTTTTAGTTTAGTTTTATTATTATTTATATATTTTAGGTTTTATTTTTTTCATTTTAGTTTAGGTTTTTTTAATATATTTTTAGGTTTAAGTTTTAGATTTTATTTAAGTTTATTTTTAGATTTTATTTTTTAGATTAGGTTTAGGTTTATTTTTTTAGTTTATTTTATTATATTTTGATTAGGTTTAGTTATTAGTTTAATTTAGGTTTAGGTTTAGTTTTATTTATTTTAGTTTAGTTTATTTTAGTCCAGTTTAGTTTATTTTTTTTTATATTAGGTTTAAGTTTTCTTTAATTTAGGGTTTAGGTTTTATTTTTATATATTTTAGGTTTTATTTTTTTGGTTCATTTTAGGTTTTTATTTAGTTTTTATTTTATTTTATTTTTGTTTTATTTTTGTTTTATTTTAGGTTTTGTTTTTATTTTATTTAAGTTTTTTATATTTTATTTTAGTTTAGGTTTTTATTTATTTTATTTTAGTTTAGTTTTTATTTTTTTTTATTTTCTTTTTTGGCTTAGGTTTAGGTTTAGGTTTATGTTTTTATTTTATTTTGGTTTAGGTTTTTTTATTATTTATTTACTTTTTTATTTTATTTAGTTTAGGTTTAAATTTTTAGGGTTTAGGGTTTAAGGTTCATTTAAGGTTTATTATTTTAGGTTTAGGGTTTAGGGTTTAGGGTTTAGGATTTAAAATTTAGGGTTTAGGGTTTACGATTTTAGGTCTACGATTTTTAGGGTTTAGGGTTTACCCAAGTTTATGCTTGTATGTTGATCAAACTGGTCAACACCAATATGTGCAGTGTGTTCTAACAAATCCACTACACATATTGGTGGTCCATTTATTGATCTCATTTTTGGAAGAGGTCATTTTAGCAATGAGAAGAGCTCAAGTTCAAATAGGGATTTCCTAATTCAATATTCAAGTCATTATGCTTAGTAATTTAAGAAATGCATTTTGAGCTAAATCCAATCTACTTAGTTTGATGCAAAATTAAGTCAAATATCCAACTTAAATTAAATCAAGTAAATCAATGAAAATAAAATGGAAGTTCAACGTCAAACCTAAAGTCAACTCTAGTCAACCTAGAATTGACTTATGTGGGCCCACTTGGTCAAAAAGTCAACCCACTAAAATTTCACCAAATAAAATTATCAAAAATATTTCAAATGATCAAATAAACATGTTTGATCATAATGATAAAGAAATTTGAGTCCATTGAGGCCTAGATTAGGTAAGTTAAATTCCTTAAATCAAAATAACCTAAATAAGCTAAATTGAACTCAAACCCTAGAAAAATCAAAATAAATCTAAAATGATTGTCCTAAATCATATGGGGGTGGCGATGGTACATAATGTAATTTCTTATTGGGTGTAATTAGGTCAAATGGGTCATTTGACCCATAAGAAATTAGGTTTAATTCACTTAACCCAATTTGGGTTAAGTGAGTTAAACAAGATAAAATGAGTAGGAAAATCCAAATCACTTCCAACCAAATCACATGGGATGGGGATAAGACTTCTTTAAACCTTTCTAATGAAGGATACATCCCTAGTTAGGCCATTTAAACTTTTCTTGCATTATTACATAAAATCCAAATGGAGAGAGGCCAATGCAAGCAAAGGAAACGAAGAGGCTAAATTCCATCTTCCTTCATCCCACCTCTTCACCTTGGACAGGTGGGGGATAGAAGAGGAGGGTATTAGCTAACTTCCAAGACCCTCCATCATCAAATTCGACCAAGGAATAAAGGAAAAAAGAGCTTTAAAGATCTTGGCCATATAGCAAACCACACACACACTTCCCTAAGGAGAATTGAACTTTCCTTCACCTTCATACATCCAAATCGAAGCCAAATGAAAGTTCTTCCCCCTCCCAGGTGTCCTTAACCATTGCAAACCACCAAAGCCAAAAATTTTAAGCCAAGGGTTGGTCTAGGGAATAATCCGTAAGGAATTAACCCAATTCCTTTGGCAAGTGAGTTCGAGTCAAGGTTCTGAAGCTCCAGGATCAATTTCAAGGCTAATCGTCCAACAAATTGAGGCATGCCATTAACGACCTTGAGCTTTTTATATGAAGTTTTGGTTGTTGTCATTTTCATAGGAAACATGATCTTCAATAAGATCAAACCATATATAATCATAAGATATCCTTCAACAATCGTATAGCAATTGAAATCACTTGATTTAATGCTCTAGATCATTCACAATTAGCCAAACACTATAGACGACCCTCAACTCTTACAGGAAATGAAGGAGACGAGCTCTCCATCATCCAATCCATGTATTTGGATTGGACTTCCCAGCTCTAGGCAAATCAGATTATTTTTCTCCCTTTAAGAACCGCGGGATCGATCCGCATATCCATCTTTTAATTGCACCTGATCATCTCAAGATAACCACACAGGCTGACGCAGCCCCACGTGGGCTCCGTGTGGACCAACCCATGCATGCCACTTGGTGGAACATGCCACGCAAGCGCGTGCCATGCAGCACGCGTATCTCGCGCGGGCCTATCACTTAAATTCTGTTAAAATTAGTTAAATAATGATTTTTAAATTATTTAAAAATCACCAAAAACTTCAAAAAAATCATAAATAAATACATATAAATCCAAAAAATCCAAATGAGGGCTCTATTGATTCATTTTGATGAGAGGAATCCATAGAAATTAAAATCCCAACATCTATTGAATATTTTTCCCTTAATTTGAGTTTAATTGAAACACATTAAACCCTAGTTACTCTCAAATTAATAATCCAATTAATTTGAAACTTTGAGGAAATAAAATTAAGCATGAAACACACCTCAAGTGAATTTTTGGGGATTTAATTCACTAAATTCAAAGGAAATTAAAACTTCATATGCTTAACCCTTAAATTAATTAAATTAATTAATCCTTAATGAAATAATTAGGAAATTTTAATCTAACAACTTTAAATCACCATAATAAACTTCAGTGAACATTAAAACATTACTTAAACTCAATTTAACCTAAAAATCCTTAAATTGACTTAATTAAGCAACTAAATTAATTAAATAATTCAATTAAATAACATGAATTTAATTAAATCATAATAAATCAACTAGTTAGCCAAAAATTATGAATAAACCCTCATTGGAATGGTATTTCAATGAGAAATTTATGAAAAATAAAACCCTTAACTTAATCTCAATAAATTAGCTTAATTTAGGTTTTAATGAAATAATTAAAGCCCCAATTACTCTCTAATTACAAATCTAGTCAAGATGAAACTTTGAACACTTGAAACTGGAATGAAACCCACTTGCTAGAAATTTTTCAATCCCAATTGATCTCTGGATTAGGAGTTGTTAAATTTCTAAATTCTTAAATCAATGTTAATCAAATATTAGGTTAAGGAAATTAATTAATCTATTAAATTAAATGGTAATTCAAATCAATTTCAGTCAGATATCAAAAAAATATTAAGGAACTTCTCTAAATATCATAAGTCAATTAAAGTGATCAAATTCAATTTTAAGTTAATGAAATAAAACCTTAGGTTAACTTAATTAATTAAACCTTAAATTTTGAATCAATAAAATTTAATGAAATCACTCATTTCTAATGAATCTAAGAATGAATCTAAATCTTAGGTCAATTAAATCAGATCAAATAATTAACCTAAGTACTTTATGTTAAGCTTAATCCATTTTCAAACCTAAGGTACTAATTCATATTAATAAACTTAAACCTTAAGCTTACAAATCTATGAATTAAACAACTTAAGTTAAATTGAATGAAATCAAACTTAAATCTAAACTCTTCAAATTAACATGAGCCAAATCAAATGAAACCCATATAACTTAATTCAAAATGAAACAAATCAAATAAATTAAATCGAACAAAGCAATTCAAATAAATGAAATAACATAAATCAAATCCAAACATAAATAACATTAAAATGATTAATTAAGATACTTAAGGATCTTAGTTAGGCTTTTTGAAACTTCATTACAATTTTGGATGTGGAATAAAGTGAGTTTCACCTAAAAATAAAATTCATTATATTTCTCATTCTTAAAAACTTAAATATTACTTTAATCCAATAAAATGAATAAAAATGGGAATTAAACCACTAAACCATTTGAATTTAAACCAACCAATGGTAAAAATTAAGCAAATTCAAACTTCAAACTTAAACTTGAACTTAAAGGAGCCTAGTAAAGCCTTACCTCACAAACCCCTCTTCTACACACACTAGATTATTTAAATCATAGACTCTAGATCTAGGTGAGATCATTCTATGATTTTCTTTAATCTTCTGTGGCATGTTTCACATGTCTGTGTGGTGTATTGCTTTAGATTGGATGCCTAGGTTTGTTTGTTCATTAGACTGGATGGTAGGGCATTCTTTTTAGAATTAATACTATTTTATTTAGGGGACTGTGTTAAAGGGATCACTGTAATAAATAAATCATAAAATGTTATTTGCTTGGAGGTGTGGAAAACCCCTTAATATAGTCCATAGGATAGGTGTGCTTAGCCATCTTGCATTCATGTGACTTGACTTCATGAATTTAAAAGGTGGTGTTAGATGGAAGCCTTCTCCAGGCAGGTTGTATGTCAAGAAGAGTCAGGGATAGGTTGGTTCCCTCAAGTAAGGATAAAGGCTAATGATTCCCAAGGATAGAATTAGGTCGAGCATCTGGCATGTGTCAGAAGCACCTGTACACTAGGTTCTGAAGTATCCTTTTTAGGAATAAGTCTTCAACCCTAAGCATTTCTGCAGTCTTGTGTTGCTAGAATCTAAGCCCTAGATTTCTATGAAAATAACAACTTGAACTCTAAAATTAAAATCCTAAATTTGAAGCCCAATCACAGGATAGTTGAAATTTCTATTGGGTATCCCAGTATTAATAGACATTTCCTACTTTTTCCCATTTGACTCTTGGAAATAACTCTCTTCAATTTGGACCTCTCCCAATTGAATTTCCAAAAATCAATCCTTTGAAAGCTACCTTAGTAGTCTTTAGGAATAATCATTTATTTTTTTAATCGAGAGTATTCTTAGAAAGAGACCCTTCCTAATATGTAATTAACTATAGAGGCTTGCCTTTATAGGGAACCATGATCCTAGGATAAAATAAACCATGTTCTACTTTTTCATGTAATTCAGGGGAAAATACTCTGGTACACGAAAGACCCATTAGCCATAGGAGTCTTTTATTAAAATGATCGAATCTATTACAAAAGAGCATGTTTATCTTTTGAGATAATATGTTTATTCCTTAATGTCGTATTTGGTCATCCAAATAAAATATTCCTAAACTCTATGTGGTGTCATTTCTTTTCCCTATTCCATAGAAAACATCAACAGACACAACACAAACACAAACTACACATAAACATATAAAACCAGCACATATTATTTATCTCGGGCTACTCTAAGTTGAGATAACACCCCCAATGGTAGTCACTCATTAGCTACTCTAATATGTACTGACATGCTAATCTACTAGTGTGTCACCCCATTAGTCTTCTTGCTTTGGAGGATGTAAGTCTATTATGCTTTCCTTCTTTACTTGCCACACACACGAAATGAGTGCCTCATTTAGTAGTATTTTATCAGTGGCAAGCCCTCATGTTGGATTCATTTAAGAGATGTGAGTCTAGTATGCTTTCTTCTTGATTAAAGCCTTAGTATTAGGTCAAGTATATTTGAGGTTTAAGATAAGTCCCCTAGCGATTCCTTCCCTCCTGACTGCTTCAAGTCTGGGTCTAGTCCATCCTCGAGGGTCCTCATTTAGTAGTCATTCTAGGTCAGATAGCATCTATCCCGTCGATGAAAGACTATCTCGATGACCAATTTAGCTTAAAAAGTTATAAGCCTACATGCTTTCTTTCTAGATTGATCATTGCAGACTGATAAGCACCTTAGGTTGGCTTATTCTAACTATGCTGATAGATACACCACTCATGCTAACTGAAACACCTTAGGTTGTTTGGTTCTTACATCTTAGGATACACCACACATGGTAGATGTAAGTCTGCTATGCTTTCTCCTTGAGTTGGCCACCATACACCTATAGGCTTTCTTTTGTTTAGGATAAAGCCCCAGCACCTCCTATGGGCACTATATTTGGATCACATCCTTTACAACCCATTTAGACACTGCAACTATAGACTTCTTTCCTAGTAATCACCCCTGTGGATGGAGAATTCATCCTGTGGATATGTAGATTCTCCCTTGGTCCAGTACATCTAAGATAGCTCAAGGATGACATCCCTTCCTTGGTCCCTTTACACCACATGCAAACATATAAATAAAAATATATATTCACTTGTGGTTTAGGGGACACCCATAGTGGTATCATTTCCCAAATTCATATCCTATCTTTAGATGTAATTAAAACTCCTAAGAATCACCTCACTACTCTTTAGTTGATATAAGTCCCCATATTCACTTAGTCTTATCTAGTTTGATTTATTATGCTACCAATAGGTCTCTAGCTTGTTCCATGCATTAGAAGATGTAAGTCATTGCATACTTTTTCTTGTGTTGCACCAAAAACCCCTTATTAGCTTCCCCATGCGATAACTATCCCTTTGGATTTGTAAATCTAAGATAGGACAATTTTGATATAGTCCCTTCTCAGTGGGTCCATCACACACTGACATGGTAAATCTATCAAATTTGACCGAGCTCACATTCCCAGTAGATATGTCCTCAATACAAAATCAAAGTAAACCAAACAAACCATATCAAATCACATGAAACTAAGATAAAATTAATCCTTAGTACTTTTCAATTGACATAAGTCCCCAACAATATTCACTCAGTAGTCTCCCTAGGTCTGGTTCAATTTATTGCGCATCCAATAGGTTACCCTAGCAGTTGTTCCTCGCTTTGGAAGATGTAATTATGCTACGCCTTCTTCTTAGCATAGTCGTTGCACAGTGAAAGGCAACCCCTTAGGTTGGCTAGCTCTTCCCAGTAGTCAGTAGACTATCTCTTTGGATTTGTAAACCTGAGGTAGGCAAGGCGATAGCTTCTTAGTGGGTCCACTTCGACATCCATACAGATTAAATTAAATCTTTCCCCAGTGGGTTAAATCACACCCTTCTATCTGTGGAAAATATAAACAAGTCAAGCAAACAAATCAAATTCATAAACCCATCCTGGAGAAATTAAACCAACTCTCCCGTAGAGTCTAAATCAAAGAAATCAAACCAAACTCTTATCCCATATACATCCCCAAACAAATCTATGAAATCAAACTCAAATCTTCCCCAATGAATAACCCAAACTTGCTTCCCTAGTGGAAGGTTCATATACCAATCCCAGTGACTGAACCCATATCTATAGTAGATATGCCTTTAAAACAAAAAATTAAATTTGATTCGATCTTAATCTTTGGTGGATTATAGATTCTTATTCCCAGTGGATCTTCTTTCCACAAATCATATAATCAAATCAAATTCAAACCTTATCCCAGAATATTTTATTCTTCTATGCCCTCGATATAGACCCCTAACATGTCATGCCCAATGCATGTGTGATCCCCTAGTGGATCTCCCTCCATGTTCTTCACATGTAATTATCATCAAATCGTATGTCTTCTCTTATGCACAACTTTAATACTTCAACCAAAAGCCTTATAATGTATTCGTTCAAATTATATCATCTTAATAATGTAATCAACATTTTATGATTTATGATGGTGCAAGCTCAAACTAACTATACAATCATGCTAAACATATTATAGTGTGAATTAACACACTATATTATATTATAATATAAGAAGTTATATTATAATTTGCTATAATATAATATATTGTCTAACATTACACCTCATTAGAATCACTTAAAAGAACAAATAGCAAAATTTTCCCAAAATATGAATAATGCTTATTTTGGATGTAAAATTATTATTTTTCTATTAGAAATGGTATAAAATAGCATAATTTTGGTGTTGCTTCTTGGTGTGTGCCATGAATTTGGCCAAATTCTTCCATCTCAACCTTCAATTAACATTTTTATGGGTTTTGACCCTATGTATTATAACAAAAGTAAAACATACTAAAATGTACAATAACATTTAGTAACACACCACCACATTCATATATGTGAAGTTATATTGTTATGTACACTAAAATTTAATATGCTTTCATATAATATATTATTTTACATTACCTTAAAATGAATCACCTTAAGCAAAAAAATTATAAAATTTGGTTGAAAAATGAACATTTATTTTGGATGCAAAATTCCATTCTTTTGATTAAATGACACACCATAGCACACCCCCAATGATGTTCAGTAAAGCATACCTTAAATTTAGTGAAATCCCATCATCTCAGCCTATAAATCAGTATTTTTATGAATTATACCAGTACAAACTCTACTGCATCATGCTATGACAAACTAAAATATGCTAAACAATAAGTAGTACACAATAGTATGCTATAATGCATGATGCTACACTATGTTATGCCATCCTATATTATAGTACACTATAACATATGATATTATACTATATTGCATATCACATCACAAGGGATTGCCTAAAATAAAAAAATCATAAAATTAGTCTAAATAATAAAAAAATTATATATTTTAGTCGTATCACTTACATATTTTAAATTGAAATAATATATTATGATGCCATTCTCTACCTATTATGAATTTGGCCAAATTTCACCATTTTAAAGTCTAAATTAACATTTTTATAAATAATGCTAGTGTAGGCTCGACTGCATGATTGTAAAATACTAAAAGAATTTAAAATGTGCAGAATAATATATTATGATATATGATGATATCCTATGCTACAACATATAACATTTATTTTGAACATAAAATCTTACTTTTTAGACTGCAAGTAGCATAGCACACCTTTGGTACTACAACCTAATTTCCACTTCAAATTTAGCAAATTTCATCATCTGGTTTATTATATAAATATTTTTATAATTTATATTAATATAGATTATAGGGTACAATACCAATATACTAAAACATTTCAAACATCTTATAACATCCAAAACACATCACTACATGCTCAAATATATGAGTCTACATTATACTATAATATATGGTATTATAATATGATTTAGGGTATTCAAATATCTAATAGTCTAGGGAAAGACTCTTGAAGAAATTTTCTTTAGCTACCATAACTATGTTAGGATTAGGTCATTCTTTAGATCTACTCCTAATGACATCATTATTCATGGTTTAGAGCTAGTTTATGGTTTAGGTTAGTTTTGGTTTTATGGTTTAGGTTTAGGGTTTGGGGTTTAGGGTTTAGGGTTTAGGGTTGTAGGTTTTAGGGTTTAGGGTTTAGGGTTTTAGGGTTTAGGGTTTAGAGTTTAGGGTTTTTAGAGTTTAGAGTTTAGGGTTTAGAGTTTAGAGTTTAGGGTTTAGGTTTTAGGTTCAGGGTTTAGGGTTTAGAGTTTAAGGTTTTTTTTAAATAGAAAACAAAATTAGATTCAACATTTCTTCTTTTTTATTTTATCAACCAAGTAGCACCCCAAGTTTTCTAAGGCACAAGGGATGACATAGATAAAAAATGGGCAACCTTAGAGCAAATCAAAAACTCTAAATTAGTATAACCATCTCTACTATAAAGACATAGTTCCATAAGCAGCAGATTAGATTGGTCATTCTTCAATTTCTCTAAATCCCATCAGAACCACCCTAGCCTCTCAAGTAGTGTGATGTCATATCCCAATCTCTCCCTCCCCTACCATGGTTGTAACCTCTCACTCCTCCTCAGTGGTGGATCCACCATCATATCCAATCTCTCCCTCAACCACCACCCCTATAACCTACAGCTCCGGCCTCCATACCACCCTGCCACCCTCCATATGCACCAACACCTCTAGATCCTTCACCACAATTGCGATAATCACCTCGCCTTCCTCCACCTAGATCTAGGTAGTTGTGATGTGTTCCTTCCATCAAGGTTCCTCCTAGGGTTTATGGTTAGTTTAGGGTTTAGGGTTTAGGGTTTAGGGTTAGTTTAAGGTTTATGTTTTATGGTTTGGAGTTTAGGGTTGTAGGTTGTATGTTTTAGGGTTTATGGTTTAGGGTTTAGGGTTTTAGGGCTTAGGGTTTAGAGTTTAGGGTTTAGGGTTTTAGGGTTTAGGGTTTATGGTTTAATGTTTAGGGTTTTGGGTTTAGGGTTGTAGGTTTAGGGTTGTAGATTTAGTGTGGGTTTAGGGTTTAGGGTTAGTTTTAAGGTTTAGGGTTTAGGGTTTAGGATTTATGGTTCAGGGATTAGGGTCTAAGATTTAAAGTTTTTTTTAAATTAAGTAAACTAGTAGGTTTAGGTTTATTTAGTTTAATTTTTATTTGATTTAGTTTATTTTATTTTTTATTTTTAATTGAGGTTTATTTCTATTTTTATTTAGTTTAGTTTATTTATTTTAAGGTTATTATTTTTGTTTAAGTTTATTATTTTAGTTTATATTTAGGTTTAGGTTTATTTTTTTAGTTGAATTTTATTTTTTTTTATTTTTTAGGTTTAGGTTTTACTTTTTTATTTTTAGGTTTAGGTTTAGGTTTTTATTTTATATTTTTAGGTTTAGGTTTTAGGTTTTTATTTTAGGTTTATTTTTAGGTTTTACTTTTTACTTTAGGTTTAGGTTTATTTTTAGTTTAATTTATTTTATTCAACTTAGGTTTACGTTTAGATTTAGTTTATTTTAGGTTTAGGTTTATGTTTTATTTATTTTAGTTTAAGTTTAGGTTTATCTTATTTTATTTATTTATTTTATTTTAGGTTTAGGTTTTGTTTTAGTTTAGGGTTTAGGTTTTATTTTTTATTCAGTTTTAGGTTTATTTTTTAGGTTTAGGTTTTTATTTAGTTTTTATTTTATTTTATTTTTATTTTATGTTTAATTTTTATTTTATTTAGGTTTTTTATTCTTAGGTTTATTTTATTTTTTTAGTTTAGTTCAGGTTTTTTTTTATTTTTTTTTATTTATGTTTAGGTTCTTTTATTTATCTTATTTTAAGGTTTTATTTAGTTTAGGTGTAGGATTTTAGGTTTTTAGGGTTTAGGGTTCAGGGTTTAGGGTTTAGATTTTAGGTTTACATTAATTTAGGTTTAGGTTTATTTTTAGGTTTTAGGTTTTAGGTTTGGGTTTAGGGTTTAGGGTTTTATGATTTAGGTTTAGGGTTTAAATTTTTTAGTTAGGATTTAGGTTTAATTTAGTTTAGGTTTAGAGTTAGTTAGGTTTAGGTTAGTTTAGGGTTTAGGTTAGGGTTTAGGGTTAGGTTTGGGTTTGATTAGTTAGTTTAGGTTTATTTAGGGTTTAGGTTTAATTTTATTTAGGTTTTTTAGGGTTATGTTTAGATTATTAGGTTTAGGTTTAGGGTTTAGAGTTTTAGGTTTAGTTTATGGTTGTAGGTTTAGTTAGTTAGGTTAGGTTTAGTGTTAGTTTTAGGTTTAGTTTAGTTTATTTAGGGTTTAGGGTATTTTTTTAAATTAATTATATAGTTTAGGTTTATTAACTTTATTTAGTTTATTTTTTATTTATTTTATTTAATTTTAATTTTTATGTATATGTAGGTTTATTTTTTATTTTTATTTGGTTTAGTTTAGTTTATTTATTTTAGGTTTATTTATTTTAGTTTAGGTTTTTTATTTTAGTTTATTTTTTAAGTTTAGGTTTTATTTTTTATTTTAATGTTTAGGTACAGATTTTTATTTTATTTTTTTAGGTTTAGGTTTTATATTTTTATTTTAGGTTTATTTTTAGATTTTTATTTTTTAGTTTAGGTTTAGGTTTAGGTTTAGTTTATTTTAGGTTTAGGTTTAGGCTTAATTTATTTTAGTTTAAATTTAGGTTTATTTTATTTTGTTTACTTTATTTTTATTTTAGGTTTTGAGTTTAGGTTTTATTTTTTATTTATTTTTAGGTATTTTTTTTAGGTTTAGTTTTTTATTTAATTTATATTTTATTTTATTTTAAGTTTATTTTATTTTTATTTTACATTTAGTTTTTAATTTATTAAGATTTTTTATTCTTAGGTTTATTTTTTTAGTTGTGTTTAGGTTTTTCTTTATTTTTATTTTTTATTTTATTTTATTTTTATGTTAAGGTTTAGGTTTTAGTTTAGTTTTTTTTTATTTTATTTTTTAATCTTATTTAGGTTTAAGTTTATTTATTTATTTTATTTTAAGGTTTTATTTAGTTTAGGTTTAAGTTTTTAAGTTTTTAGAGTTTTGGGTTTTAGGGTTTAGCATTATGATTAGGGTTTAGTTTAGGGTTTAGTTTTGTGTTTAGGATTAGGTTTAGGGTTTAGGATTAATACTTTTATTAAGGTTTAGGTTTTTTAGTTTAGGTTTAGGTTTAAGTTGTAGTTTAGTGTTGGTTTAGGGTTTAGTTTGTTTTAGTTTCAGTTTTGAGGTTTAGGTTTTAGGGTTTTAGTTTATGGTTTATGATTAGTTTAGCTTTAGGTTTATTTTAGGTTTATGGATTAGTTTAGGTTACATTTATTTAGTTTAGGTTTAGGGTTTAGTTTAGGGCTTAGGTTTAGTGTTTTATTTAGTTTATTTAGGTTTAGTTTAATTTATTTATTTTTAGGTTTTTTAGGGTTTAGGGTTATTTTTATTTTATTTATTTTAGTTTATTAGGTTTAGGTTTTAGGTTTTTTTTTAGATTTTAGGTTGATTTTATTTTTTTTTTAGGTTTAGGTTTAGGTTTTAATTTTATTCTTTTAGGTTTAGGTTATTGGTTTTATTTCTTAATTTAGGTTTAGGTTTATTTTTAGTTTATTTTATTTTATTTAGTTTAGGGTTTAGGTTTAGTTTAATTTAGTTTTAGGTTTAGGTTTTATTTATTTTATTTTATTTTAGTTGAGATTTAGGTTTATTTTTTAGGTTTATTTAGTTTTAGTTTTTTTTTATTTTAGGTTTATTTTATTTATTTTCATTTAGTTTTATTTTATTTAAGATTTTAATTTTTTAGGTTTATTTTATTTTTATTTACTTTAGGTTTTATTTATTTATTTAGTTTAGTTTTATTTTTTTTATTTTATTTTATTTTTTAGCTTTAGGTTTAGGTTTAGGTTTAGTTTAGGTTTTATTATATTATATTTTATTTTATTAAGTTTATTTTATTTATTTTATTTTTAAGTTTTATTGAGTTTAGGTTTATGTTTTTAGGTTTTTAGGGTTTAGGGTTTAGTGTTCAGAGTTTAAGGTTTGGGGTTGAGGGTTCAAGGTTTAGAGTTGTTGGTTTTAGAATTTAGAGTTTAAGATTTAGGGCTTAGGGTTTTAGGGTTTAGGGTTTAAGGTTTCAAGGTTTAGGATTTAGGGTGTAGGGTTTAATGTTTTAGGGTTTAGGGTTGTAGGTTTAGGGTTTTAGGTTTAGGGTTTAGGGTTAGTTTTAGGGTTTAGGGTTAGAGTTTTTTTTATTTTTTATTTATTTTTTTTTTTTTTAGGTTTAGGGTTTATGGTTTTATTAGAATAAATTTCTTCTTCTCGATTTCATAACCAAGTAACACACAAGTTTTTAGCGAGAACATAAATATGAGTGCATAGCAAATCAAAAGGTATATAACTAGGAGTCTCCATATAAAGACAGTTTTATGGTATGAATGGTCATTCTTATTCTCGGTTCCCATTAACCACCACGGCATCTCGAATAGAGGGATCCACCATCATATCCTGATTTCTCCCTATGCCACCACCAAGGTTGTAACCTCCATCGCTTTATTTTACCACCACTATCCACCAACATCTCCAGTCCATTATGATAACCACCACCTGCCTTTTGATTTAGAGTGAGCCTGGTTGGCAATGATGTTCCTGTTATCAAGGTTTTTTTCCATTCTTAGGGTTTATGTTTAGATTTATTAGTTTTAGGGTTTATTTTTATTTTTTAATTTATTTAGTTACTTTAAATTTTGGTTTTTGGTTTTGAGTTTAGAGTTAAGGGTTTAGGGTTACAGTTTAGGGTTTAGGGTTTAGGTGTTAGGTTTATGCTTTTTTATTTAGGTTTAGGTCTAGGATAGGTTTAGGTTTAGGTTTAGGGTTTTATGGTTTTGATTTAGGGTTTTGGGTTTTGGGTTTAGGATTTTAGTGTTTAGGGTTTAAGTTTAGGGTTGTAGGTTTAGGTTTAGAGTTTAGGATTTAGGTTTAGGGTTTAGTTTAGGGTTAGTTAGGGTTTAGGTTTTATATTTTTTTATTTTTAGGGTTTATGGTTTAGGGTTTAGGTTTATGGTTAGTTTTAATTTAGGGTTTAGGTTTTGGTTTTAATAGAATAAATTCAAACTTAACATTTCTTCTTCTATTTCATCAACCAAACCAAGTTTTCTAGAGACAAGTGACAACATAGCTAAAAATGAGCATGCATAGAGCAAATTAAAATAGATTTTTCTTATAGTTTTAAGTAGCTTTCGGATCGATCATTCTTTATTTCTCTACAGAACCAGGTCTAAGTAGAGGATCCACCATCATATCCCCAATCTCTACCTCGCCACCACCATATTTAAAGCTCCTTAATAACCACTTCTACCATCACCTCCATATCCACTAGCACCTAAATCCCCACCACATGTGATAATTGCCTTCATTCCACCACCAAATCTAGGGTTGGTTGATGTTTTATCAAGGTTTTGCCCATTCTTAGAGTTTAGGTTTAGGTCGATTAGGTTTTATGGTTTAGGTTTATTTTTTTAATTTATTTTTTTTAGGTTTAGGTTTAGGGTTTGGGGTTTAGGGTTTAGGTTTAGGGTTTGGTTTAGGGTTTAGGGTTTAGTTTAGGGTTTAGGTTTTAGAGTTTATACTTTAGGTTTAGGGTTTAGGTTAGGGTTTATGGTTTAGGGTTTAGGGTTTAGGGTTTAGGGTTTTAGGTTTAGGGTATGGTTGTAGGTTTAGGTTTAGGTATTTAGGGTTTAGGGTTTAAGGTTTATGACTTAGGGTTTAAATTTTTTTTTAAGTTGGTTTAAGTTTTTATTTATTTTATTTTATTTTATTTTTATTTTTTATTTTATTTAATTTTTAGGTTTAGGTTTATTTTTTGTTCTAGGTTTTTATTTTATTTTATTTAGGTTTTATTTTAATTTATTTTTAGATTTTATTTAGTTTAGGTTTAAGTTTTTAGGCTTTTTGGGTTTAGGGCTTAGGGTTTAGGGTTTAGGGTTTAGGGTTTTAGAATTTAAGGTTTAGGGTTAGTTAGTTTAGTTAGGGTTTATTTTATTTATTTATTTTAAGGTTTAGGGTTTAGGGTTTAGGGTTTAGGGTTTAGTTTAGGGGTTTTAGTTTTAGGTTTAGTTTAGGATTTAGATTATAGGTTTAGGGTTAATTTTTGGGTTTAGGGTTTATTGTTATTTTATTTTTTTAATTTTATATTTTTAGGGTTTAGGTTTAAGTTTAGAGTTTAGTTTTAAGGTTTAGGTTAAGGTATAGTTTATTTATTTTATTTTTTTAACAAAGACATTTAGATTCATTTCTTGTTCGATTTCATCAACTAGTAACACACCAAGTTTTCTAAGACATGAGTGACATAGATAAAAAGCACATTTTCAAATCAAAACCTAGATAACTAGAACCATATCATTATAAAACCAGTTCCATAGGTCGGATTTTCTTGATTTCTCGGTTCCCGGAACTACTTTGGATATTATCCACGATCTTTCCCTCGCCACCACCATGGTAACCTCCGTCTCCTCTCACCATTTTTCGACTACTTCATATCCCCTCATCTCCCAACCCTTAGGCCATCACCTTGCCTATAGGTCTAGGTGAGCTTGTTTGAAGGTGATGTTTAGTCAGGTTTACCCATTCTTAGGGTTTTTGTTTAGGTTTAGGTTAATTAGGTTATAAGGTTTAGGTTCATTTTATAATTTATTTACTTACTTTAGGTTTAGGTTTAGGGTTTTATGTTTAGGGTTCAGGATTTAGGGTTTAGGGTTTAGGGTTTTGGGTTTTGGGTTTTGGGTTTGGGGTTTAGGGTATTAGGGTTAAGGGTTTAGGGTTAGGGTTTTTTTCTATTTTTAGGGTTTAGGGAATAGGTTTTAGGTTTAAGGTTTAGGTTTTAGTTTAGGGTTTTTGGTTTTTTTTTTAATAGAGAGCAAATTCATATTCAATATTTCCTCTTTTTTATTTCATCAACCAAGTAACACACCAAGTTTTCTAAGACATAAGCAACGACATAAATAAATAATGAGCATAGAGCAAATCAAAAGCTATATAACTAGAACCTTCTACTATAAAGACACGGTGCAAAGTAGTAGATTGGATCATTCTTGATTTCTCAGTTCCAACCACCCGCCACTCAGTAGGGATCAACAATCATATCCCGATCTCTCACACTCCACCACCACGGGTAACCTCATCGCTCCACCCGCCTTATTTTCCACGTCCATATCCAAGCACTAGATCCCACCACTATGATAATTATTGCATCACCCTTCGCTTCCAAATTGTAAGCATTGATGAACATGTTGTTTGGGATAAGGAGGGATAGGAGAAGTGATCATTGAAAGGCATGTCAAAACTTCGATGAGATCATCTTAGGAACACACCGGGTAACAGAACCATCATCATCATATTTAGATAAGGCCATATATTGGTAATTTAAAGAGCATTCTCAGGATCCCACCTTATCACCTTTTTTAATCAGTAGTGATAATTTCAATAGTACCCTTGTTGATCTTAGTTGGCATGTTGAGAACCTAGAAGAAAGAAGTTTATGGAGGATAGACCGGTGTTTAGAAGAACCACAACATCAAAGGTGCAACAGAAACATGAGCAGAGCACCAACTTTGTATTTTAGTTGACATCTTTAAGGTCACCATTCATAAAAATTTAGGGTTTAGGGTTTAGGGATTTAGTGTTTAAGCTTTTAGGATTTAGGGTTAGGGTTTAGGGTTTAGGGTTTATGGTTTAGGGTTTAAGGTTTAGGGTTTAGGGTTTTTTATGGTTTAGGGTTTAGGGTTGTAGGTTTAGGGTTTAGGGTTAGTTTTAGGGTTTAGAGTTTTTTTTAAAAATTAAGTAAGCTGGTAGGTTTATATTTATTTAGTTAACTTAGTTTATTTTTTATTTATTTTAGTTTATTTTATTTTTTTATTTTTACTTAGGTTTATTTTTTTATTTTAGTTTATTTTATTTTTTATTTTTATTTAGGTATATTTTTTTATTTAGTTTAGTTTATTTATTTTAGGTTTTTTATTTTAGTTTATTATTTAGGTTTAGGTTTATGTTTAAGTTTATTTTTTGTTGAGTTTTATTTTTATTTTATTTTTTAGGTTTAGGTTTTTTTTTTTATTTTTAGAATTAGGTTTAGGTTTTTATTTTGTTTTTTTAGCTTTAGGTTTTAGGTTTTTGTTTTAGGTTTATTTTTAGTTTTTTTTTTAATTTAAGTTTAGGTTTATTATTAGTTTATTTTATTTTATTTAGTTTAGTTTTAGGTTTAGGTTTAGATTTAATTTATTTTAGGTTTAAGTTTTGGTTTTATTAATTTTTGTTTAGTTTATTTTAGTTTAGGTTTAGGTTTAGGTTTATTTTAATTTGCCTATTTTATTTTTATTTTAAGTTTAGTTTTTCTTAGTTTAGGGTTTAGGTTTTATTTTTTATTTATTTTTAGATATATTTTTTAAGTTTAGGTTTTTATTTAATTTTATTTTAGGTTTATTTTATTTTTATTTTATGTTTTGTTTTTATTTTATTTAGGTTTTTTATTTATGTTTATTTTATTTTTTAGTTTAAATTAGGTTTTTATTTATTTTATTTTAGTTTTTTTTTTACTTTTATTTTATTAATTTTTAAGTTTAGGTTTATTTTTTGGTTAAACTACTTATTTTAATTTATTTTTTAATTTATTTAGGTTTAGGTTTTTTATTTATTTTCTTTTTAGGTTTTTTTTTGGTATAGATTTAGGTTTTTAGGGTTTAGGGTTTAGGGTTTAAGGTTTAGCATTTAGGGTTTAGGGTTTTTGGGTTTAGGGTTTAGGGTTAGGGTTTAGTTTAGGGTTTAGGGTTTAGGGTTTAGGGTTTAGGCTAAGCGTTTAGGGCTTTTAGGGTTTAGGGTTTAGGGTTTAGGATTTATGGTGTAAGGTTTTGGGTTTAGGGTTTAGGGTTTTAGTATTTAGGGTTTAGAGTTTAGGGTTTTAGGTTTAGTGCTCAGGGTTTAAGATTTAGGGTTAGTTTTAGGGTTTATGGTTTAGTGTTAAGATTTTTTTATTTTTTTTTATTTTTAAGGTTTAGGGTTTAGGGTTTTTGGTTTTTTTTCTTTTTAATAGAGAATAAATTCAGATTCAACATTTCTTCTTTTCAATTTCATCTACCAAGTAACACACTAAGTTTTCTATGACAAGCAATGACATAGATAAAAAATGAGAATGCATAGGGAAAATCAAAAACCCTATATAACTAGACCGTCTCTACTATAAAGACCCAATTCCATAAGCAGCAAATTGTATCAGCCATTCTTCAATTTCTCCAGTTCCCATCAAAACCACCCCGGCCTCTTGAGTAGCAGGATCCTCCGTCTTATCCTCGATCTATTCCTCCACCACCATCTTCTCCTCTAGCTCCTCCCACCTACCTGCCCACCTACCAGACCTGTATATCCACCCGGCACCTCAGGATCCCTCACCACCTTGTGATAATCTCGCCTTTGCCTTTTCCTCCTTTCCAAATCTAGGCGAGCACGGTTGTGATGTTGTTCTTCCATCAAAGTTTTAACTATTCTCAGGGTTTAGGTTCAGCTTTAGGTTATTAGATTTTAGGTTTTAGGTTTATTTTATAATTTATTTAGTTACTTTAGGTTTAGGATTATGATTTGTGGTTTAGAGTTTAGGGTTTTTTTAAAGCTCAAATGATTCCAAAATAAACAAGAAATTACCAAATCAAACAAGACTTTATCCTCTAACAACTAATAAAATAAGAGAAAATAAATTTAAATTCAAAAATTCACAGAAAGAGTATTTCATAAAATGATTTAACTCCGAGAGACAATAAAATTTGATTTTATAGAAGTCCAATAAACTTTTGAACAAAAGAAACCATATCATCATGGATTCCTCATAAGGGCTTCTTTTTCTTTTCCATTCTGACAAAAGTAGCACCGGTAGGAGTAGTAGAAGCATCATTGATAAGCACATCAAATTTACTAGGATCCTTCAAATACTCCTTAACCTTCTCATCCACGAGGGTATGTGTATGTAATCTAGCAATTCGATGAGGACATTCTTGTAAGCATTGATGAACATGTGGGGCATTGTTGTAAGGGTGGAATAAGAGGGGCCGGTGAGTGAAGTGATCATTAAAGGCACATAAAACCTCCCTATGAGATCATTATTAGTGAGGTCAAGCACCTCAGACTGAACACTGAACCATCATCATACACATACTGGATGACAAGGCCATAAGAGAACGGACTAATCTTAAGCTTAATGAGAAGAGCATCCTTTGAGGACCCCACCTTATCGCCTTTTTTAATCAGCTCAATCAGGTTGATAATTTCAACAGTACCATTGTTGATCTTAGATGGGATGTTGAGAACGGAAGAAAGTCTAAGAAGGATCGGACGGTGTTTCATGGAGGAACCACAACATCAATAGGTCTAACAAGACCAACATGGGCAGGAGCACTAACTTTGTACTTTGCAACCTCTTCGTTGACTTCTTTATGAGCACCTTTCTTAAAAAATAGCTCAACAAAGGTTTAGGGTTTAGGATTCTAGGGTTTATGCTTTTAGGTTTTAGGGCTTAGGGTTTAGGTTTAGGGATTAGGGTTTTGGGTTTTGGGTTTTGGGTTTAGGTTTTTTGGGATTTTAAGGGTTTAGAGGTAGGGTTTAGGGGTTAGGTTTAGTGTTGTAAGCAGGGTTTAGGGTTTAGGGTTTAGGATTTAGGGTTTAATGTATATAGTTCAAGTTTATTTAGTTTATTTTTTATTTATTTCATTTATTTTATTTTTATTTTCTTTAGGTTTATTTTTTATTTAGTTTAGTTTATTTATTTTTAGGCTAATTTATTTTTTTTAATTTACAATTTTATTTTAGTTTATTTTTTAGGTTTAGGTTAATGTTTAGGTTTATTTTATAGTTGAGTTTTACTTTTTATTTTATTTTTTAGGTTTAGGTTTTTATTTTATTTTTTTAGGTTTAGGTTTTAGGTTTTTATTTTAGGTTTATTTTTAGGTTTTATTTTTTAGTTTAGGTTTATTTTTAGTTTATTTTATTTTATTTAGTTTAGGTTTAGGTTTAGGGTTAGTTTATTTTAGGTTTAGGTTTAGGTTTTATTTATTTTAGTTTAGTTTATTTTAGTTTAGGTTTATTTTATTTTATTTATTTTATTTTTTTTTTTATGCTTAGTTTTTTTTTTAAGGGTTTATGTTTTATTTTTAAGTTTATTTTTTAGTTTTAGGTTTTTATTTAGTTTTTATTTTATTTTATTTTAGGTTTATTTTATTTTTTAGTTTAGTTTAGGTTTTCATTTATTTTATTTTAGTTTATTTTTACTTTTTATTTAATTTTATTTTAGGTTTAGGTTTTAGTTTAGGTTTTTATTTTATTTAGGTTTAGGTTTTTTTATTTATTTTATTTTTAGGTTTTATTTAGTTTAAGTTTAGGTTTTATTTTTAGGTTTAGGGTTTAGGGTTTTAGGATTTAGGGTTTTAGGGTTTACGGGTTAGTGTTAGGGTTTAGGGTTTAGGTTTTAGTGTTTTCACTTTAGCGTTTAGCATTTTTGGTGTTTAGGGTTTAGGGTTCTTTTTTTAACTAAAAGGAATTTATTGCTCAGAAAAATTAGTACAAGAAGATTGTATTAGAGACTAAACTCAAAAAAAAAGTAATATTCAAATGAGCTACATGAGAATCGTAAAGAGTTTAGTGCCTAAACTAACAGATCAAAGAGCAATAAAGAGAAAAAAAGAAAGACCAAACTAAAAAAGCTTAAGGAAAGGGCGGACCATGGAGCTCCAAAAGAACCTCCAAAGAGACGAAGATCCATAAGAAAAGGAAACTTGCAACATGTAATTGAAGACAACTCTAGACATCTAAGAAAAAAGAGACCATCAATCAGACTCGACTCCCTCAAGAAGAAGAGATACGAAAGAGAACGCAACCTGAAATCTAAGTGTATCCATTGAGGAACATATAAAGAGGGGCATCAAATCCTAAGTGTATCCAACTTCAAAGGAGGGTTACAAATAGGAAGTCATTAACCACAAAATATCAAGGAAAAATCCATCATATCATCATAATCCCAACTAGAAAAATACAAACCTATCATAATACCCCGCAAAGAAAAGAAGTGAAGCAAAAAAGAGAGGGAGAAGAACATATAAAATTAATATAAGGTAATCCCAACAAAACAAAATATGAACACCTCTTAAAAGAGGGAGAAAAGAAGCTCATGACTAAAAAAAAAGAAAAGCCCACAACACCAATCAAAACCACCAAGGCACCAAAAGCAGCCTAAAACAAACCAATCCAAAGCCACCAAGGCAAACCAAAGGAAGGAAATAGCCAACAAAGTAGTGAGCACCCACAAAATATCGAGAAAGAGCAAGAGAACAAACCAACCAACAAAAAAAGAAGGCCATGTGGTGTTTATTTTGTGTTGAATGTTGTTGTTATTAAGTGTGTGCTTATGTGAGGGGACACCACGCAGATCTG
The DNA here is from genome assembly GCA_021442155.1 of Cymbidium sinense. Classification (NCBI taxonomy): domain Eukaryota; kingdom Viridiplantae; phylum Streptophyta; class Magnoliopsida; order Asparagales; family Orchidaceae; genus Cymbidium; species Cymbidium sinense. The sequence goes on along the minus strand of CM038214.1, from coordinate 335,176,295 downwards.
CTGATGTACTCATTAGGGTGATCTAGTACAACATTAAAGAATAATGTACTATCTTGAGAGATAGAAGTCATTATTCTATAATGGACCTTATCACCTAAATGAGGACTACTAAGGCATGATGGGTCTTCAAATGATCTTTTCCTACTTTACATGGAAAAGTAAAGTAGGGTTTATTTTGAGTTCATTAAGTTCCCTATGGAGGCAAGCCCATAGTTAATTACATCTAAGGAATGAGATTCCTTAGAAATACTCGATTAAGGTAAATGATCATTGTCTCCAAAGATTTCAAAGATAGGATTATCCAATTATTTTAGAAAATCAAGTGGGATTGATCAAAGGGAAGAGTTCTTATTGAAACCAAAGGAGATGAGTAAATGCTCATGAAACTAGGAAACCTAGTGAGTATCCCAAACTATCCTGTTGGGCTTTATATTTTTAAGTTAAAGATAATTATCTTTGAGTTAGATTTTCATTAGAAATCTAGGGCTTACAATTCCACAATACAGAGTAGAAATTCCAGAGGTGAGGATTTATGCTTATAGCCCCCAAAGGAAAACAACAACCTCATATCCTAAATCTAGGGAGCTTTGGCATGGGCTAGAGCATGACCTAAATCTAAGGCAAAAATGGGTATATGGTTTTCCTCCACAAGAGAGAGTAAACCACCTTTCAGGCTTACAATGCTTTGGGGTGGTGCTAACTAACTCCTCCTATGATTTTAAAAAATAAAATATGTCGGTAAGTCTTATGCTTTGCAAGACGGCTAGGCTATTGTTTATTTAGAAAGAGACTAAGTCCTTAAACTCACTCTTGAAGGGACTAGATCATGAAGGGCATGATTAATGAACTAAAACTAATGTAAATTTTTTCAAATTTTAGTTTGATTTTTGGACATTTTTATTTGACACAGGCTATGGGATTTTATATGCCTAATGCATGAAAAAATTAGTTATGGGCCAAAAATAGAAAGAAGGAGGTGTGTTTCCCCCATGGCTCTTAAAGGTCAAGCCATTTTCTTTGGCAAAGGTGGAAGCCCTCCATTAGCAAGAGTGAGATTATATGATTTATATATAAGCATACAACATCCATATGGGGTTGCTAAATCTTTTATTATTTGATTTATTAGCTTTAAGTGAGATTATAAATTTTTAATTTAATTTTGAGTTGATTAATTGGATAGAAAATATATTTTTCCCTAAGAGCCTAATCACATCTAGGCCATTCAACAACCATCAAATAATTAAGAAACTAAGAAAATCATGCCATCCTAATTATGCAATAATAAACATAACATCAATCAATTTATAAAATTAGCACAAAAGAATAAGAGACTGATGTGGTCGAGTTCCACCTCACAACTTGAAAAGAAATGTGGGTAGCCGAGCTCTACCTTCATACAACCCAGACTACAAATGAATAATTACAATTATAAAATGGCAAGTGTTTTGGGGGTCTTCATTCTTCATCCTCCATTCTTCACTCCTTGTCCTTCATTCATTCATCTTAATTTTCTCCATTTCTTTCTTTCTTTTGGTTTGGCTTGGGATTTGGTTTACTCCAAGGCCTTAGGTGGTATATAAGACGTAGTCTTATAACCAATGTTCACCTTAATCCCCATAACACTTGTTCCAAATCTTAATTGCAAAATTTACTTCAAAATGAAAAAAGTAAATCTAACTAAACTTGTAAAATAAAGATTAGCTAAACATACCACACAACCTAAGCAGTTATATGAATAAGTTGGACTTAGCACCCACACATGGGTAACCAAGTCCACCTATCCTAATTTGAATTATGCTTAGGTATAAGCGACCAAAAAAGTATTTATATTCTTATTTATAGTGCCCTTAAGCACAACCCCTAAAAGACATGATTAGGCTAAGTTTACTATCGAGTCACACATACATACAACATCCAGTCTAAATAATACATCACGAAACAAAACATTCATCACACGATGCATCGCCCTAACCTAAAGCTAGAAATGATAACATAGTCTAATGTCTGTGTTATTTTAAGGTTTGTGTGGCATGTCTTAGCTAGGCTTTTAGGTTAGAATTTTCTAAGTGTGAAAGATTCAATTTAAATGGTGGTTTTCTTTCAAGTGATTTAGTTGACTTGTCAATTTTAGTTGGTGATTTGATTTAGTTTGAACGAACTGACATTTAGTGACTAAATATGATGAAGAGAAGAAAAGAGAAGAGTGCTCTCTTTCATCCCTACCTTAAACATTCTAAAGGTAGATTGATTAATAAATTTCCTTTAGTGAATGGTTTATTATGTGTTTTAATTGATCCTAAGTTTGGCTTCTCCTTAAATAGTCTTATTTAATTAGAAAGGCATCTTAGGATTAGTTAGGGTGGATTACTATCACATAACACACATCCCTTCATTTCTTTCCACCATGTATACCATGCATATGAATAATCCTAAACATACATGCACATGCAAATCTTAACACACTTTGATGATGAATGCAAAGAGATGTGATTTAAAATTTGGATATTCCATGTGTTAATTGGATCATTGATGCATGTTTTATTATGTAGAAAAGAGGGATTTCTCATCCATGAACTAAATGCACATCCACATGTATAAAAATTATAAGTGAGCACAACCCATTGTTTTCTACAGGGCATAAGGTACAAGTCCATTGGGGCTACTTAAAACCTCAGACAGGATGTCGGGCCGATGCACCACTTTTCTTAGATACATGTAAATGTACAAAAAGAACCAAATGGATAATGAATCATGCAAAAGATTGTGTTTGGTTTGGTTGTATAATTTACATGTATAATATAAAGATCCTTCTTAAGTCATAACATAACAAATGCATAGGAATATATTTAAACAAGTGTTGTGTTCTTTTCAAATGAACTATACACTTGCAAATCCTATGTAAATTCATATTAAGAGAAGGAAAGAAAACTTCATAATACACATCTTATGCTATAATCACATGCAAGCCTATAAATATTTATAACTAGTATCACTTCATTCATAATACTTGATTTATAGGTTTTGAAAATAATTTTTGGTTTTAATAGTGATAATAGCCACTCATATTATTAATTTTAGCCAACACATAAAATATGACATGAAGGGAAACATTTCATTTAATTAATTTTTAAAAGAAATGAATGCATGATTTCATATGGCAAGCAATATTTAGCATGATTGGAAAGAAGTGAAAAGGATGCAAGTACATAACTTCATTCACCAACTCTAAGGATAATCATATAGAATAAGATTATTTAAAATGAATCAAAAATTCTTTAAAGAGATCTTTGAATTTGATTTGATTTAGGAAATATGAAAAGGGTTTGCTGGTCCTAACCTATTCCCTCCCATGTATGAATTGATTTGGTTTATTTTAGGACAATTAGGTTGATTTTATATTTTAATTGGGTTAAGGTATGAATTAAATCCATTAATTACCCACACATACCACTTTAACATAGTTAACCAAGTAATTATGAGCCAACATATAATATGCAACCACATGTAAATTAAATCAGCAATGCACCTAGAAATAAAGGGGCCTAATGCAATTGGCTCACAATTATTGATTAATTAAGCTAAAGGGTTTGATTAAGTACTTTTATAATCCCTACACATGTAGTTTGATTATAATTTTCTTTGGAATGTCTTATATTGAATCTAGAATCTACCTAAGAATTGAATGATTAAGTTCTAGAATGGTTTAATTTTGAATTTGATTAATTAAACTATTTAATGAAGTAATTAGGTCATCATTTAATTGCAAGTTGACTAAGTGTTTATCCAAATGAAATAAACTTAGGGGAAAGATTGGAAAAGAGGTCATAATCTCATTCCCTATGTCCATTCACTTTTTCATGTTGATTAACAAGTTTAATTAATGAATTTATCACTATTTAACATGTTAATTAATCATTTAATTAATTAAGAGAGTGATTAAGAATGAGATAAGAAATTCCCCTAATTAATCAAGTAATAAATTCCAAGAAAATCATGGGAGACAGAGGTCATCCCACTAATCAATCTTAAAAATTTTTAAATTAATTTCTAGAGTAAATAGGGAGTAATTAGCTTAAGTACATTTTCAATAAAACCCAAATTAAGTGAAAATTACTACTTAAAATTAATTGATTTTAATTTTATATTATTCTCCTTTAAATTATCTTTAAAATAAGTGTTTATTTATATTTTTTGGATTTTTTTACAATTAGTTATGAATATTGGAAGTTCCATCATTAAATTCAGATTAATTAAGCCTAATTAAATCCCAAATCACATTGGGTCACGTGGCGGCTAATGCGGCATGCTTTCCATGTGGAATGATGGGATTGATTATTTAAGTTGTTATATTTGTTAGCTAAGTCAACTGATGGTGGATGCACTTTCTCTACAGGCCATCCAATCTAAGATCGGACGACCGAGATTAATCCTGTGGTTTAAGCTTATAATCACAGTGGATCTAACATGATTTGATCACAACTGTTCATTCCAATCATGCAAAATGGATGGTGTGTGATTTGTCTCCTTTTGAGCGGTGAGAGACAGATGTCATCGGTCGATCGTTACTTGATCTGACCTCACCCGAGCTCAAACTCATCCCACACCTTCGGACAAGCACAAGCAATTCATATAACAGTAGAGATCACATGACTTGACAATTTCCTTCATGAAGGACCAAGCAAAATTTATCCTATGGTTGGTTTCAATGGCATACCTCATCAGAGGCTATCACCAGTGCTTCCAACGGAGGAAGTATCTTCGTCTAGTAGAGATGAAACCCTGTTGAAGGAATTGGCTCTTCATTTGAAGTAGATGGCTCAGTTGACCAAGCTCCCCTTCAATGGTGATTGGGCTTGATCAAAGTAGTGCTTCTCATGGTTTAAAGGCTTGGTAAATGTCCTGATCGAGCTCGACGAGGTCCAAGGATGATGTGTGCAAGGTTAATTTGATTTTGGTTGAGAATTGGATGAGTTAAGCTCGGGATTGATCTACCCTTGTTCGGTCAGCCTCTCTAAGTGGACCAGGTAATTGCTTTTAACTCCATGCCATATGTTGCTCGGATACTAGTTGAGTTGGATATATCTAAAATATCCAAAGGAAATTTGGCTAAGGAGAGAAATACGGATATCAAAAGTGGATTTGAGAATTTCTCAATTTTTTGTTCTCATTGCAAAATTCATGGTCATGGGATTTCAGATTTCTTTGTGGTTCATCGACACCTTAAGAAAAGTTTTGCTCCTAAGCCAAATCCCTCTCTTAAGGCTCCCTTGGTTAAACTACAAAATGGTGTTTTATCTGATATCTCCTTATCTAAATATGAGGGCCATTGCCTTGAGCTTCCTATTCCTCAATTTGATATTGATGCTGCTCTGCCTGTTCAACCACAGAATGCCACACTAGCTAACAAGGATGATGTCCCTTCGAATAAGATTTCCCATTTGAACCATAATAATAAAGGTAATAATGTAACAAAGAATAGTTTTTCAAAACTTGTGGATCTTGACGTCTATCAAATGACTCTACTCAACTCTTTTCCACCTTTAGTTAAAGAAAATGTGATTCTCAAGAATGAATGGGCGTTCAAAATTTGGAGAAAGCTTCTACTCTTGTTTAGGTACATGTGCTTTGTCTAATCCTTCTTGTGCTTCTTCATCTAACTTGGAATAGATTCTAATCGATTTTACAACATAATAATGAATTGGAAGAAGGTGAACTACCACAATGCTATTTTCAATGTACCTCCTTTTCCAAGAAATTCTGATCAATCTTTATCGATGGTGATGTTGTGGATATGGCCAATAAATTTCAAAGTTTTAGAAAGAAAAATAAAACTTCTAAAACTAGACTTCCTAACTTTGGAGTTACTAGATCAGTTCCTCGAAAATAAATGGTCTCATTTCTTATCTATAATGAGGGATTGGTACCCTCTGTTAAATAGAATAATTTAGTTTTCTCTCATAACATTTCCATTTTGGCTATTTTGGAACCCTTTATTCTTCCCTCTAACATTGCCTCTGTTGCTAGAATGATTGGCTTTAGTAATTTTGTTTACTAATTCGAGCAATAAAATTTGGATTTTTTGGAAGAGTCCATTTGTTTTACAAGTTATGCAGGATTTATCCCAAGTTGTAAAATGTTAAAATCACTTACAAAAATTGGTGTTACTTTGGGTCTTTTGTCTATGCCTCTTGTAATAGGAATGGTAGAAGGCTTATGTGGGAAGATCTTGTTAGTTTCTCTTCCTCTGTGAATGCTCTTTGGTTTGTGGGTGGGGACTTTAACATTATATCTTCCTCTTTTGAACGAGTTGGTGGCTCCAAACTTTTTTTCCATGGAGGAATTTAATAACATGATCCTTGATTGTCAACTTTCTGATATTGGATTTACTGGGTCTCACTTCACTTGGAATAATCACAGACTTTGGCAAAGATTAGATAAGATCCTTTTTAACAATATGTGGATCAACCTTTTCCCTATTACTTTTGATGAGCATCTCAGTAGAACCCTATCAGACCATTCTCTCTTACTATTCACTATAAATGTTAATGCTACTAAACCTTCCTCTCATATCCCATTCTGATTTCAAAATATGCGGCTTATGGATGGTAGATTTATGGATGTGTTTGCTAGCAATTGGAGTGAACCTCTCCATCCTGATGATTCTATTTTTAGGATGATGAGTTTGTGGTTCAAATTAAAAAGGCTTAAATAATGCCTTAATTGGTCGAACAAACACTATTTCAAAAACCTTTTTGTTAATATCAAAGAATTCGAACATGAGGTTATATCTTTAGAAGATGCTACTATTAATGATCCATCTAAAAACTCCTTACTAACTCAAGACAAAAATAGTTTAACATGTTTCCAAGACATGAAGGAGACCAATTGGCTGCAAAAAGCATCTATAAAATGGATATCTAATGGTGATCAAAATACCAAATATTTTCATGCCATGGTTAAAAAGAAAAAGGAGTTAAATAACATTAAAAAAAATTAAAACTAATGGTGATATCTGGTGTAAGGATAACAAGGAGCTTACTGATTCTGGTGTTTCTTTCTTTAATGAGCTACTTAATAAAATGTGACTTATGATGCGATTTCCTTGCCTGAATTTATTCCTAATCTCATTTCTGATGAAGATAACAATATGCTTATTTCATTACCCTCTGAATCCGAAATTGCTAACATTTTGCAAAATATGAATACAGATTTTGTGGCTAGTGCTGATGGATTTACCACCTTATCTTTTCAAAAATGTTGGTATATCATTAAAGAAGATTTGGTTAATGTTGTTCTTGATTTTTTCAAGGGAAGTATCCTCCCCAGATATTTTGCTGGCACTTCCACTATTTTAATCCCTAAAATAGAAAATCCTAAACTTTGGAGTCATTTTAGGCCAATTAGCCTATGTTCCTTTTTTAATAAACTCATCTCTAAGATTCTGGCTAAAAGATTAAGTATTCTGCTTCCTAAAATTATCTCCCCCAACCAAACAACCTTTGTTAAAGCGTGTTCTATTTTTGATAATGTTCTTTTAGCTCAAGAGATGATCCGTGATTTAAATGCCAAAGTTCATAGTGGTAACTTGCTCTTTAAGCTGGACATTTCCAAAGCTTATGATAACATTGGTTAGGTTTTCCTATATAAAATTTTGGCTTTATTTGGATTTTCAAGTCAATTTATTACTTTAATTAAGAACGGTATTGAGAATTCTTGGTTTTCTTTACTTATTAATGGTGAAGTTCATGGATTTTTCTCTTCCTCTCACGAGCTAAGGGAAGGGGATCCTCTTTCTCCTGCTCTTTTCATTATTACTGTGGAATATCTCTCTAGAAGTCTTGAGCATATGTTTTGTAAAATGCTTAACATGTATTACAAAACTAGGGGTGGCTTTCCCATTTCCCACCTCAACTTTGCTAATGAGTTCATTATATTTTGTAGTGGTTCAATTCTCTACATTAAAAATTTATGTAAGTTCTTTACTCTTTTTGGTAGGGAAAGTGGTTTGAAGATTAATCCTGATAAAAGTTGTTTTATCTCTAGCTCTTTTATTTCTTTATTTAGGATTAATGCTATTAAGAATATTATGGGCTTTACCTGCCTATCAAGTATGGGCACTCCTTTATATCGAGGAACAAAAAGATCTTCCTTATTTAATGAAGTTATTCAGAAAATAAATAAGAAAATTTCCTCTTGGGAGTTTCACTTACTTTCCTTTGGTGCTAGACTTATCCTGATCAAAAGTACCCTTTGCTATTTGCCTTTGTATCTTTTGTTCGCTATTGTGCCTATCTGCTTTATTATTAAAAGAATAAATAGACTTATTAACAAATTTTTTTGGGTTATACCTCTTCTTCCAAGAAAGTTCATTGGGCTAGTTGGCATAACTATTGTGGGCCTTTTAATGAAGGTGGTTTGGGTTGCAAAACTTTAAAAGACTCCATTAAATGTTTTTCACACAAAATGTGGTGGAATTTAAGAAACAATCATAGTTGCTGGTCTCAATTTATGCTTCCTAAATATTGTAAGGGGAAACACCATCTCATTTGTACTTTGAAACTTGGGGACTCGTCGGTGTGGAAAAGACTTTGTAACATTAAGTGGAATGCTGAGAATCTTATCTCTTGTGGTGTGAATTCAGGCTCCTCTTTCTTTTGGCAAGACAATTGGTTGGGACAAGGTTCTATTGATTCTTTGCTTAATACTCATTCCACTATGAGGCTTAAGGTAAGTCATTTCATTACTCAGAATAATTGGGATATGGACCAATTAATCTCCATTGTCCCTAAGGTGATAGTTGACAAAATCCTTACAATTTGTCCATTACCTAATAAATCTGACCAAATCCACTTCAATAATTCCTCCTCTGGAGAATTTGTTTTTAAGGATGTTTGGCACTCATTTAGACTTAAAACTCAAGAGTCCTTAGTTTTCACTAAAATCTAGAATATCTGTAGCCCTACCTCCTTTTCTGTTTTAACTTGGCGTATTCTAAAGCAATACATTCCTGTTGATGCTACCCTTTTAAAAAAAGGTTTCCACCTCCCCTCTAGATGTCAATGTTGCTTTCACATTAAAACTGTGGATCATGTGTTTATGAATGGCCTATTCTTTGTTAAGGTTTGAGTATGATAATATGTTTAATAGTTTTCATTTCAATGTTTCATTTTCTATCATGCAACTTCTTGAAAGTTTTTTCTCTTATACTTCTAAAGGCTATGTCAAAGTTGTTCTAGCCACTACTCTTATGTGGTATATTTGGTTGGAAAGAAATGATGTTAAGCATCACGATAAATTTATGAACTATCATCATATTATTGCTAGGGAAAAATGTAAAATTATGTCTCTTTATAAAGCTGACCTTCTTACTTCCTTTAGTTTCAAAAGATACAAATATATGGCCTTGAAGTTTGAGATTAAACCTCCTTCTTATGGTATTGCACCTAACCATAAAATTATATGCTGGATGAAGCTAAATTATCATGTCATTAAGGTTAACACTGATGGCTCCATTTCTAATGGCTTTTATGGTTGTGGGAAGATTTTAATAGATTATAGTGGTCAGGTTATCTCTGCATTTGCAGCTCCTCTACCACCCTATTTTGTTTTATTTGTTGAGCTTAAAGGTCTGCACTATGGGATTTATGTCTGCTTACAGAAAGGATTTCATGAGATTTGGTTTGAAGTTGATGCTCTCTTTCTTCTTGAACTATTAAATTCGGGAGCTCATGGAAATATTGAAGTGTCTTATTTACTTAACCAGACTAGGAGGCTTCTTGCCAATCTAGATTATAAAATTTCTCCTATTTATCGAGAAGGTAATTCTTATGCTGATTTTCTTGCTAATTGGGGAGCCAAGTCTTCCTCTTTGAATCTATTCTATAATGATGATATTCCTTCACTTTTAAGGATGCTTGTGAATCTTGATAAAACTGGATTGCTTTATGTTAGAAATTTTTAATCTTTTTATGAGTCTTTTTCTTGTGGAGATATGGCTTTTTCCTAAGCTTTGGGATCTATTAGTTATCATTTTCATCCTCTGTTGGTTTGGGCTAGTCTTCATTTCTATGATGTTTGCTGTTGTTATCCCTTCTACTTTCTATTTTGCATTCTCTACTATGCTAGTAAAGGTGGTTGCTATAGATGGTGGTTACTGGGACCTGCTTATCCAATCCTGGGTGAGTCCTTTTCTGACTAGATCTTTCTGCAATCATTTTTTTATTCTTCCCATTTCTAGGTTGGCCGTTCTATAGGTTTGCTTGTTTCTCTGGGACAGTTAGGTTATGATGCTCTTATTTTTATCCATACTGGAGCTCTCCTCTCTTAAGCTTGCTTTAAAATCACTCACATGGAAATGTTTGTCTATCTTGCCAATCTTGGAGCTAGACTAGATGAGCTCACCTTTTGATCATTTTAGTCTTCTAAACAATTAGGATTGATTAATGATAACTCGGATTACCTTATCTAAGAAATTATATATATATATATATATATATATATATATTATATATATATATGCTTTATATTTTTTTATATTTTTTTTTTTTTTTTTTTTTTTTTTTATTGTTTGGTATTTGGTCCCTAATCCTCTTCTCGGTTACTAGCTACTTTTTTTGCCCTTCTTTTTGATAGGTTCTATTTTCACTGCTGATAGCCTTATATGTTGGACTAGTTACCTGTTGGGTTTTGTTCCTACTCAACCCACAGGATTTTTTAGGTGCTTTGCTAAATATGACTACTATTTCTTTTTCTCCTTTTTTTGATGTAATTATTGTGGTTGTCTTGCAAGGTAGGCATCTCTTTTACTTTTCCTTTCTTTGGTTACATTGTTATTTGCTTATTTCGGTTTACCCTTTACTTGAAGGTCTTGATAGTTTTTCATGGAATCATTTTATGGTTGTTTTCTACTTTGGAGTTGTTCACTATCACCTCGGTTGGCTCCATTTTTTGTTTTGTGGTATTGCTTATCGACTAAATGGATTAATGGGTTATTTTGTAATGTAGGCTGATTCTTTCTGTTGGTTTTGTGTATGGCTGTTTGTTATGTTGTTTGTTGCTTGGTTAGCTTCAGTCCTTGTGACTGGGCTATATGTTTTTCACTGCATATTGAGGTCATTTTTGGATCAAATGGTTTATAATTACTATAGTGATCTAGCTTTAATAGGTGGATATTTCTCTTGACTTTTGATCCAGTTAGGCTCTCATCTTTGGTTCGAGTTTACTGCCTTGTTGATCTCTTTATTGATCTCCCTAAATGCCTATATTTTTTGGCTGTTTCTAGTCAAGCTATGTTGGAGGGTGTATTTGGTTGGATGCTCCACATCAAGCTTATGCATGGAATGCAGGTTTGTAAGCTACGATGGCTAGGATGATTTCACTCATAAACTAGCTAATAGTAGTAATTGTGATGCAACCCTTCTTTGGAGGTTTAGATACTCATGTTTGTGGTTGCCCCTTTCATGGGTGATTGAGCCTAAGCCTTTCCTTCACTCTATTATCTAAATATCTTTTCCTTTTCCTAGCTTTCTTAGTTTACTTTACTTGCACCTCTTTAGCTGTACTAACTCTTTTTCAGATGTTTGCAGGTTTTGTATTTTCTTTGTAGGTTTTCTTCACAGGTTTCTTATCTGGATGTGGCATATGTTGCTCGTATTTTCACCAGTTTTTACTGAGGATTGACCTATGGCTCTCATTCTTGTGCTTTTTGTACCTTTAGCTATTTTTCCTTTTTGTCTTTTCCTTCTCTTATTTTGGTTATATTTAGATAGGGGATTTACTCTCTAGGCTGATTGTATCTCTTTAAGCAGTAATTTCTAAGTTTATCTCCTTTTAAGGACTTTGTAACCCCTTTTATTGTGGAAATAAAATTCCCCTATATGGGGTTCCCAAAAAAAATGATAGAACGGCTTCAGACCCATGTACTAAGGAGAACAGGTTAGATTGGGTTGGAGTTCTATATGTGGTGCAGTATGCCCATAAGGCTTCAACTAGCTGCTCATGCTGTTGTCACTTATTGTCATCGAGTGTCTTCTTTGGTAACTGGATGAGAGTTTTATTGAATGCTTATGCTAGGCCAATCGCCCTGGGATAGTAGATAGTGGAGTATCTCTAATCTATATTGTGTCTCATGATGAAGCTGTTGATCTTAGTTCTTTTGAATGCAGTGATATTATTGGATATAATTCGACAAGGCACTCCAAACCTATATCTGATATGGTTTAGAAGAACTAGAGCATATCTTTTGTGACCTCTCTAAGTAGAATTGCCTCTGCCAACTTAGAAAATAGTCGATGGCAGCTAGGAAGAACTGATGACCCTTAGAAGAAAGAGGATCAATCGGACCTACTATGTCAGTACCCTAACACTCAAATGGCCATGAGGCCAAAGTAGGATGTAGAATATTGGGTGGTTGATGTAGGACCACACCGTACACTTGACATTGGTGGCATCTCCTAGCTACATCCATGTAGTCTGTAATTATCAAAGGCTAGTAGTATCCTAATCTCTTAATCTTGGTGTTCATCTTTGGACCGGATTGATGCACTCCGCATAGACCTGACTATACCTCGATCATGATTTTATGGGCTTTGTATTTGTCTAAATAGTGTATTTGATCAAAAGATCGTTGGTACAAGGTGCCATCCATGAGAGCATAGTAGAGAGCTCTCTGCTTCAATTGATGGGCTTGTGATTTCACTTGAAGTAGTTTTCCTGTGTTCAAGTAATCTATGAACGGTTGCCTCCAATCTAGCTCCTCATTCTTTTTGGCAATGATAACCTCCCCTCCAAGAGAGAGTTTCTCGATGAGTTCAATAATAATAAGGGATAAGAATTGTCTATTTTGAACCCTTAATGGAATGGACTCATCTTCTGGACATGCCAACTCTTTAGCGAGTTTGGCCAAAGCATCTACTATTGTGTTCTCTCCTTGAGGAACCTTGTAGATGGTGACCTCAGATTTGCCTTGACTTCATGGTGTACTCATGATAGTGACGAAGCTAAGGTTTTAGAACCTTATATGACCCAGCAATTTGGTTGATGACTAGTTACAAATCCTTGTAAATGTTGATGTTTTTGACACACACTGTAATAGCTAACTCCAAAGGCGAGCCTCATGCTTCATTGTTGGTGCATGGATTGGAGATAGTATGAGAATTTCATCACATCATGGTCTAGAGTTAGAAGGATGATTCCTACCCTTCTTTGAAGAGTAGATCGTGGTTCTTCTCCTCTTTCAAAGGAAGCCACACCATCAGAATACATCTCCCAGTGGAAAATGCTAGTGTCACCTAAGTTCATGATTTGTTCATCATGGAGGTCATCACTAAGCGAGGAATCAGTAAGAAGTGGGTGTGGTGCTAAGAAATCTGCTAGTGTTCCTTTTACCATGCAAAGGGGTATGAATATAATGTTAAACTATGAGAGAATCATGGACCAACGTGCTAGCCGTCTGGATAGCATTGGCCATGTCATGAGATACTGTAATTGATTGATTCTTGAAATCAAGTTTACCATATGAGAGAGCATGTAATCCATAGCTTTTGGGATGTGAAGATTAAAGCTAGGCAATGTTTCTCAATTGGTGGGCAGTTTGCTTCAATAGGGATTAGATGATGACTGAGGTAGTAAAGAGCATTCTCCAACCATTCATCATTGGTTTGTGCCAACAAAGTGCTAAGGGAGTTGTCCAATGCAGTAGTGTAGAAGATAAGTGGCTTGCCTAAGGTAGGGACTGCTAGAACTAGCGACTTTACCAAATATTATTTGATGTCTTCAAAAGCATGTTGGCACTTGTCATCCCACTTGAACTTGTCATCTTTTTCGACAAGTGCTGAAAATGGCTTGCATCTCCCCGATAGATTGGAGATAAAGCACATTAGAGACACCAACCACCCTTGAAATGATCTGAGTTGAGTAACACTTTTAGGGGGTGGCATTTCTAAGATAGCTTTGATCTTTTCTGGGTTTATCTCTATTCCTCGGTGTCGGACAATAAACCCAAGAACCTTTCCTGAAGCCACTTTGAATGCACACTTCAGGGGGTTCATTTTGAGTTTAAATTTTCTTAACCATTTGAAACTACTCTCAAATCAAAGAGATGGTCTTCCTTTTCTTTGCTTTTGACTACTAGATCATCAACATAGCATTCAACTTGATGATGAATGAGTTCATTGAAGATCTGAGTCATGGCCCACTGGTATGTAGCATCGGTATTTTTAAGGTCGAAAGGAATGATCATATAACAATAAATTCTAATCAGGGTTTGAAAAGTAGTATTTCTTTCATCCTCAGGGGCCATCTTGATATGGTTATAATCGGATGACCCATCCATGAAGAAGAATAATGCATGAGATGAGGCGATGTCCACCATTAATTCTGGTATAGGAAGTGGAAATTCATCCTTAGGACATGCCTTATTTAAGTCCTTGAAATCGATGCATATCTTCTACTTAACTAGGATGACACTAGCTAACCATGTAGGGTATTTTTCTTCACTAATAAAACTAGCATCGATCGATTTCTTGACTTCAGAAATGACTTGTTGTTCGATTTCTAATCGCATGCATCTAGGAGCTTGCTTGATAGGGTTAGTGTTATGGTCTATTGCTAGTTTGTGGACTGATACGTTAGGAGATAATCCGGTATCTCTTCATAGCTCCATGCAAAGTAGTCCTTAAACTCAATGAATAGCCTAACTAAGTCATTGGTTTTATCTTCATTCAATAGAGAATTGATGTATGTGGGCCATGGATCTTCTTCACGGCGTTTATTTCTTTGTGCTTGTTGATGGTTGAGTTGATTCCTTCTTCAAATTCTGGAGGTGCATCTTTGATTTAAAAATTATTAGGATCATCTAAAGTTTCTAAACATACCTCCTCATAAGAGTTAGTGTGGTTTGAGAAAATCCTATCAGATTCTAGATGATTGGTGACAAGTAAGCAGTAATCATCATTGTCGACTAAACCCACTATACCGAATCCTAGCCCTGGTCTTGATTGTGCATTTTTGCCTTTATTGTCCCACAACTTCTCAAAATACTTTGACCTATGCCTGGACCATGTGTAAGGAATTAAACCTTTCTTTGCAAGATTATGAACACAAGGTGAGTACCAATCAAAAGGTAATTCCATTAAATCTTTATATGAATTATCCTTAAGTTCTACATCTACTTCTAGACTTGAGGATGATGATCCCAACATGAATCTCTTTGGCTTGACATCCATGGAAGATCTAGGGGCCTCCTTAACTACCAAACCCTCAACTTTTTGAGAAAAAGTAGGGTTAGAGCTAAGGTTCCCAATTACTTCCTAATGGTTTTACATAATCTTGATTCGAATACATTTGTGCTTTGCTTGGAGGCCTGGTCTTCATCACTGTCTGGCTTGTGTATCACCTCTAATGAAACCCACTGAGAGGGGTTGGCTGGTATCCTAATCACATGAGACTCATCCTGCAAGCTGGATTCCAAGTCTATGTGAATAGCAGGAGTACTCCCGTGAACTGGGACATAACCCCTGTTGGCTCACTTCCAACCAGGGGATCTTCCACCTTTGGAAATGCCTCTGTATCTACCTCTGCCTACTTAGTGGAGGTCGAGTCATCCTACCCATATGTACGTATGATGGAACAAACTAAGGGTGGAATGTAACATGCTGCTCTACCTCTTCCTCAATTTCTTTTTCTCGCTCATTTGTACTTTCTCTTTTCTTTTATTTTTTGTTTTCTTTTTCTTTTTCTTCTCTTTCTTTTTCTTTTGCATTTGAACTTTAGTCAAGTTCAGGAGAATAGGTGTTTTGATTTTGAGGAAGATAATAGGTCACATCTGAATATATCTCAACCTCTCTAACTGAGAATGGAATTCATCTCCTTTGACACAATATTCGATTCCATCTTTTCAAAATTTGATGCATTGATGAAGAGAGGATGGACTCATCTTATTTTAAGGTATCCAAGGCCTACCAAGCAAAGCAATGAACAATGTATTCAAATCAATTATATAGAACTTGGTCTTCTTTAGCCTATTTCCAAATGTAACACTATAGAGCCTATGGAGCCTAATGCCCTCTTTCCCTATTCATTGAATCCTCTCAACATCATCTGATCTCCTCAAAGTTCAGAGATGCCAATCTTCAAATAGGCAAGGATTTTTAGACTCATAATGTTCACTGATGCACTGGATCAAATACCCTAGAAAGTCAATCTACCCATATCCCTTTGTGATGTAGGGGATGATTGTGCTTCCATGTCCCCAAAGAAGGTCTTCGTTAGTGAATGTGACTCCCTAGGCTTCTCTTGAATAATGTGCCTCCTCTCCAACAATGATCAGCTGAGCTAAACATATTTTTGGATAAAGAAGGCCTTGAGTAATGATTCCCTCATATCTTTGGATAAGACAAGGGCAACATATATGCTTAGTTTAGCTAGCAACTTTCTTAGGTGAGCGAGGATATTATAGTCAACTCTAGGCTGATCCTCTAAAAGCATATCAGGTGGTGCATCCTGTGGAGGGGCTTCTTGATCATTAGAACCAATGAATTGCTTCCCCTTATCTTGAGGTTCTACCCAAGGAGGTATAACTTTCCCACTACAAAGGTTGACTTTGGTGACTTCATAAGATGATTTAATGAAAAGTTCTACCTTCTCATCATATTCACCTATAGCTTCTCCTATAGGACCCTCGGAATCAAATGTTTCCAAGTTTAGCTCAAGAGGTGAACCCGTATTATTTAGAGAAGGAAACTCCATCTCTGAATCAGAAAGAGGATGATCGGAGTTGCTATAATTATTAAGACTTGAAGAGTTTTCTAAAGGAGTAGAATCAAATAACCCATCAGAAGTGGTACAAATGTAATTCAAACTAGCTTTATTCCTTGCATTCGTAGATTTAAAAGGTGGTACATAGTAGAAATCTAGTAAAATAAGTGGGGTGAGGGATTTGATGCCCTCATCCGTCTATACAAGATGTCTACTAGAAGAAGAACTAGTTGAATTAGGAATGCCAACTGAAGTAGCAGTTGTAATGATGGAATGGAGGCTAGATCAATTCGTGGTTGCGCCACTTGGCTATCCCGGGCAAGTATGGGCTCTTGCTACTACTGAGCTCCCACTTTCCCTAAGTTGTCTTTGGAAACCTGCAAACTTTCTTTGATGTTGGAGGTTTGAGCAGCCTCAGGCACCTATAAGGAAAGTTTCTTGATTTTAGAAATGATCTTTTTAGAGGTTTGAGATAAAGAGATATCCCAATATTCTTTTGTTTTGAGAGGATCACATGTATCCCCATGGATTACCCTAGCAGAACTAGCTGGTTATTTTTCTAGCACCTAACTTGCAGCTATGCTCAAGCCAGTCCTTAAATGTAAATAAATCCTCTAAAACGTGGCCTAACATGTGGTGATAGGGACAAAAGTTAGGATCATTACTTTTACCCACTTTCTCTAGCTTTCCAGGCTCAGGCAGCTGAAAATCTGGTTTTTTTAAGAGGTTCTTACAAATTTTTCTAACTACCTCCCTCTTAATTGTATAAGTTTTGTTTAATTTATCCAGAAGAGTAGGTGGGTGATAGCTACATGGAGGTGGGTATGTTTACCGCTGCTGGAAGTATGGCTGAAGAGGAGGTGGGGAAGGCCATGGAGGCTACTGAGGTGGCCGATAAGATGGCCGAGGTGGTGGTAAAGGAGGTGGAAGCAAAGGCTATTGAGCTCGAGGTCTCTGATACTGATCTTTGGTCGATTGCTTCCGCTTATCCAATGCTGCTACTTCCCCTAGCTTCTTTTCATAGGCTTTCTATAGCTTTGGCTTTAATGACTGATCTTGAAAAGGCAACAGTTTGGCCTCTCCTTGTAGGCTAGCCACCTTATTGATTAACTTCTCAAATGTCTTAATGTTGAAACCTTTAAGCATGTAGGTGACCAGCCATGAATATTCTTTAATAGAATTTCAATAGCATGCTATTCAAACAGCTATGGTTCACATTTCATGCTTAAATTGTGCCATCTAAGAATATAATTAATGGGACTCACTGGGGATTTATTGAGCTATAATAAGATCACCCACAGTTACCCTTTGCTGAGCTCTAGCAAATCTCTTAACAAACAGTTGCTCCAACTCAGCAAAAGTTTCACTTAATCATTGGAGAGTTCAACGTACTAATCAAAAGCTATGCCTACTAAACTTCTGATAAAGAGATGAAATAATAATGCATCACTGCCACTAATGTTGCAACAACTAGCCCTGAATTGTGCTATATGTTGGTGAGGGTTCCCACTGCCATCAAAACTTTTGAAAAAAGGAGGCACAAAACCCTTAGAATATTGGATAACATCAAATTCCTCTAGGTAGGGTCTACTCTTTGGAACTAACGAACCACCTCAAGTTTGTGCTAGTGCTTCCTTCACTTGTTGTTCAACCATGAGTTTGATATTATTGACCTCATTTTTAGGATGAGCTCTCAACCCCTCCATCTTAGACATAGTATCTCTCTTAGATTTTAAGGGATCCTTAGTCTTAAGACACATCTAGTGATTAGGTGGACACTCAACCTAACCCTAGAGACTTAGAAGAGTTAGCCATAGGAATAGGTCATGCCTTAGGGGTGTTAGAAAAATTTTCCTACCTTATAGCTTGAACCAAATTCCTCAATGCCTTCCTTCAAGTCAAACTCCAAATCAAATCAACATCAAACCTAAACCAATTCTATTATAATTGATTTTCTCCAAACTCAAATCAATTCCACATGATTGAAACCCATGATTGAAATCCAAAGTTGAAATTCCAAATTCCAAATACTTCCTAAGTCCTTAATTCCCTCTTGAGGACTTAGCCTAAATCATCTTCAAATCAATTCAAACTCATAAAATTTTCTCACAACTCATTTTTATTATCATTTATATTCACATATATAAATGAAACATAAGTTCAAATCAATCAAATAAAAATCCAAAATTCAAATTCAAAATTCAAAATCTTTCCTAAGTCCTTTGATTTCCCTTCATGGACTTCGATTAAATCAAATTTTAATCAATTCAAATTCATAAAATTTTCTCATAACTAATTTGTATTCTCATTTATATTCACATATATAAATAAAATATAAATTCAAATCAATCAAAAAAAATCCAAAAGTCAAATTCTAATCACAAAACTTCCCTAAGTCACTTTTATTTTCTCTCAAGGACTTAGCCTAGATCATGTTCAAATCACTTCAAACTCATGAAATTTTCTTATAACTCATTTATATTCTCATTTATATTCATATATATATATATAAGAAATATAAATTGAAACAACCAAAACCCACTCTAAAAATTAAATTCAAATTCAATTAAAATCCAACCTAACCCTTTTAAGTAAAAATATTGAACTTAGCCAAATCAATTTCAAATCAAGCCAAATCCTTGATTTTCCTTCATGATTCAATCAATTCTACAGTCATGAATCTAAATATAAATATAAACCTCAATCACTTAACCAAAACTCAATTCAAAAATTAAACCAAAGTCAAACTCATGTTCACCCCTTTGAACTTGAAATTGTCAAATGAATCAAAACCCATTTGACTTCAAACCACTTGCAAATGGATTTATATTTCAATCATAAGTCAATATGTGAGTTCAATCAAACTCAAATCAAGCTTTGACCAAGCCATTTGACCCAGTTAGGCTCACTTGACCCAAAGTGACCTAAAGTACCCTTATGAGATAAATTCTAATCCTAACCAAATTGGTTTGAACTAAGCCCACCTAAACCTCTCATCATGAGATGATCAATCACTCAAATTTGGTCAAACCAAGTAAGGGTTGACCAAGTCAACACTTAGCCAAAATGAAACCCAACATAGTTAAAATCCACCATAGGCCAAATTGATTGAAACCAATGATCTAAGTTCATTCATGATAAATATTTGAACTTGTCCAAGCCAACATTTGAGCCTAACCTAATTGGCCACTTGACCCAAGTTGACCCAACTTGACCTAAAAGTTAAAATGTGTCAAAACTTGATCTAAGCCAAATTAATTGAAACCAATGGGTCAAGTTCATTCCAAAATGATTGTTGAACTTGACCAAGGCTCCAATTGGCTATCTAGACCCAACCTAGCCCAACTGACCATGAACCCAACTTGACCTAAAAGGTTAAATTGAGCCAAATTCAAGCTTAACAAAAATTGATTGGTAACAAAGATACTAATCCCTTTCATATGACTAACCAAACTTAAATCAACCCATGACCTAGCTCAAATAGGTCAAATGAGTCAAATTGGTCAACTTGACCCATTTAACTTAAATGAAATCATATAAACCAAATTCAAGCCTAAAGCAAATTGAATCAAACCAAAGCCACCAAAACATTTCAAATGGTCATATGGACTTGTCTCAACCCTTGGTTTGACCAATTTGACCATTTGGTCAACTTGACCGAGATTGAATAATTTTGACCTAAATGGTCAACATGAGCCAAATCACATCAAACCAACTCCAAATCCAATGAAACTTGGCCAAACCTATTTTTCATCATATCAAACATACCCAAACTGAAATCAAGGTCAAATGACCATTTTACCCCTATGCCATAGGGTAAATTTTGGCCAAATCCATTTGGAATTTGGTCAAATCCTCTCCATAACCACTTAGCACTCTCTTAGTGGATCAAGTGAACACTAGGGAGTGTGGTGCACCCAATATGGGTTTAGCCCAACTTAGCCAACAAAATCCCATTGAAATGGCCACATGGAAATCCTCCTTACACTCAATTCAAGCACAAGGCCACCTCACCCACTCTTTCTCTGGCCAAAATTGAACCACATACAATTTAAAATAGCCTAACCAACTCATTGCATGAGGTGTATTCATCAAAAATGGCATAATCCTTCTCAACCATTTGATTGCTCAAGGGGGAGATATACTGCCCCTAATTAAATTCAATCTTCAGTCTCCCTCAGTCGATTGAAGCATATGAACTCAGAGCAAGCCTTAGAGATTCTTCCTAAGCTTCCTAAAGAGAGTTTGAAACTTGATTTTCTTGATTTTCATCAACTAAAAATAGGGGAGCTCCACTAAAATTTGAATTTCCTCCACACTCAACATCAACCCAATTCCTTCTCCAAGCTCCATCAGAGGACCAAGTCAAACTTACCCAAGCTCTTTCCCAAGCTCCAAAGGCAAGGGAGGATTCATTTTGATCAAGGTCAAGCTCAAGGCAAGGAGGAGATGACCCATAAAAGCATCCACTCAATTTGAAAGCCTCCAAACTTGAGAAAATCTTCATCTCAACTAGATGAAGCTTCCCCCAGGGAATCGAGTACCGATGATCACCTCCTGCGAGGTATGCCATTTTTTCAAGCTCAAGTTCAATGTATGTTGGTCCTTTGTGAAGTAAATTTCAATCATAGGTTGATCTAGCTATTAGATGTTCTTGTACTCATCCTTAGATGGTGTGGGTTGACTTTCATTCCAATTTGAGCTCAATCGAGCTCGGATCATGGCCTCAAATATCGACTATCTACATGGCTCATAGAGGATTACAGGGATGAATCTCTAGATATCCATCCATGCATTTTGGATGAATGACCAAGATTAAAATGCATAGCATCCATAATTTCTTCCCTCAGATCCGGCTTTAATCTCTGTCATTTGATCCTTGATCAAATGGCTGAGGAGAAAGTGTGTAGTGCCACCACCACGTGGCGCTATGATATGATGGGTTAAGTACCAATCCCACCATGTCACGTGTAAAGCTCATGCCACGTCAGTGACACACGTGGCATCGACAGGATTAATAATATAATTAAGAATAATTTAATTTCTAACTAATCACCAAATCTTTCTAAATTCATATCAAAGTGTAGAAAAATTATAAAAATATAAAATAAATCGCATATGAAGGATAATTGAACATAATATTTTAAAATTAACTTTAGTTGATTTTTAAATAGTTATTTTCTCTAAATTTGGGTTTTATTTGAATGTTAATTTCTAATTATCCTTTAATTACTTTCTTGATTAATCCCAAACTTTTTGTGCCTAATTAGTGGGATAACTCCTACCTCCCCTAATTTTCTTGGGATTTTTTGGTGGCTTAATTATGGGAATTGCTAGTTCATTCCTTAATCACTCCCTTAACATAATTAGGCTTAATTAAGGGCTTAATTAGTGGTTTAACCCTCTGATTGAGTCAATTAAGTTTTGATTGAGTGAGTATGAGGTTTAGGGAATAAATTTGGGATGCTTTCATTGAGATATTCTTAAACCCCATTTTCTCCCTTAATCCATCCTTAATTAAGGGTTAATTCACTAATTACCCCCTTAATTAATTTCATAAAATATAAAACCTTCCAGAACGTAATTAATCTATCTTGTATATATGCTTAGGTGTTTAAGAGCCTAAGTACATTAAGCAAATCAAAGCTCAACTCACATGTGTGAGGAGAGGTTATGAAATTACTTAAGTTAAAACCCCTTAGTTTAATTAATCATTAATCATGAACCAAATTCCATTAGGCCCTTTTCTTCTGAGGTGCATTACAAATTTAATTTCTTTGTGAGATTTTATGTCATCTCATTGGCTCATAATTATTTGATTAACTATGCTAAGGTGGTATACGTAAGGGGTAATTAATATGCTTAATTCATACCTTAACCTAAGCAACATATAAAAATCATCTAATCACCTAAAAAAAATTAAACTAAAAAACCAACATATGTGGGAATGGGTTAGGAATAGCAAATTCACCTCACACTTCTCAAATTAAATCAAACTCAAAACAAAACCAACCTTCTTTAAAAATAATTTGATTTGCTCTAAGTTTTCTTATTTCATAAGATTGTCTTTAGGAATTAATTAGGGTGAATGTGTTTATATGCTTTCATCATTTTAGTTCCTTCCCAACATGTTAAATGTCTATGTCATATTAATTTCATTCATTCTTTCTTTCTAAAAATAAAAAATGAAAGTGAAATATTTCTTTTATGTCAAATTGCATGTTTTGGCTAAAAATAGAAATATGAGTGGCTATTATCACTATTAAATCCAAATTATTTTCAAAATATATGAATTAATTACCAAAACTAAAAGTGTGTTACTTATATTTTATTTTTAAGCTTGCAAGTGAGTAAAATATAAGGATGTGCTTAGTGTAGTTTTCCTTCCCTCCCCCCCTTCTTTTAGTTTGGTAAAGTGTTTAGTTCATTTGAAAAGAATCTAACACTTGCCTAATTCCATTTCCCATTCATTTCTATGCTATTACTTAAGAAGGATATCTACACTTGTACATATAAATTGCATAAACAAAACAAATAATCAAGTACAAAATTTTGCATTTTTCTTTTCCATTTATTTCTTTGTACATATGCTTGTATTTAAGGAAAGTGGTATATAGTCTGGACAACCCTAGGGTTGTGAGGCTTTTTAAAGTAGGTCTTGTACCTTACACCCCTGGTTAATAATGGTGTTGTACTCACATATGCCTTTCATATATTTATGTGTGCAGATGAAATTTGGATAAGAAACTCCTTTTCTACTTAATGAAAATCATGCATCATGAGTATTCAAATTTTCTTAAGTAAACCACTTAGCATTAATCATAAAATGTGCCAAACATTCTCATTTGTATGTATAGATATGCTTAGGATGCATCCATATGCATGTTATACATGTTGGGAAAGAAATGAAGTGATGTGTGTTTTGTGAATTTAGTTCACTTTACTTAATCTTAAAATGTCTTTCTTTTTAATAGGTTTGTTTAGAATTGATCTAAACTTAGGATTAATTAAAATACATAATAAAACATTCACTAAACAAAACTAAACATGAATCCACTTTAGAAATTACTTAAGGTAGGGAAGGAAAGAGTAGTTCTCTTCTCTTTTTCCTCTCTTTAAAACATAGTAATTTATTGTAGGATTCTTTTAAAGAAAAATACAAAATAAAATTAACCCAAACCAACAAAACACTTAAATGAAACCACCCATCTAAGTTGAACATCTTCACACTTAGAGAAATCCAAACCTTAAAATCATAGCTAAGCATACCATACAAACCTTATTAAGCATATACATTAGACTAAGTCATCACTTCTAGCTTTAGGTTAGGGCGGTGCATGGCTTGATATTTATTTTTATTTTGTGATATATGTTTTAGTCTAGATGTTAGGGTGAATGTGCATAGAATGAGTGGTAGGATGATTTAGTCTAATCATTATTTTCTATGGGATTGTGCTTAAGGGGCACTATAATAAAATATAAACTTTTTTGTACAGTGCTCATACCCCCTAAGCATAATCCAATAGGCTAGGTGGACTTGGTAACCCATGTGTGGGGTGCTAAGTCCAATTTACATACTTATGATTTGTATGGTTTTTTTAGCTAATCTCTATTTTTCATGTGTTAGTTAGATTTACTTTTCCATTTCCTGTATTTTATAATTAATATTTTGGAATGTTTGTTATAAGGGATTAGGATGAGCATTGGTTATAAGATCTCATCTTATGCACCATGTGAAGCCTTTGGAGCATCCTCCTTCCAACCATCCAAAAGAAGGAACCAAAGAAGAAAGAAAAATGAAGAAGAAAGAAGAAAAGAAGAATGAAGAAATGAAGCTTGAAGACCCCCCAAAATAATGAATTCTTTGTTTAAATTGTACTTAATTCATTTATAATTCAGGTTGTATAAGGGTAGAGCTTAGCTACCCAGTTTGTTTTCGGGTTTGTGCGGTGGTGCCCGACCACAAATGGCCTCTTATTCTTTTATGTTAGATTTATAAATTGATTGATGATTAGTTTAGTTTGTGCATTAAGATGACATCCTTTTCCTAGTTTCTTTCTTGCTTGATGTATGGCCTAGATTGGATTAGGCTCTTAGAGAAAAATAAATCTTCTACCAAATTTAATAATTCAAAAATTAAAATAAAGAACTCATAACCTCACCTAAAATCTTAGGCTAAAAATCAAGATAAAAGATCTAGCAACCCCTTAGTTGGATGAGTATTTATTTTATAACATCATGCACAAATGCATCTTATTTTCACTCTTGATTAGAGGGCTTCCACCTTTTCTAGAGAAATTTGGCTTGACCTTTGAGAGCCATGGTGGAAACACACCTCCTCCTTTCTCACTAATTTTGGCCAATAATCTTACTTCTCATGCATTAGGCATATGAATCCTATAATCCTGAGTCAAATGATTGTCCAAAAATGAAAATAACATGTAATATGTTTTGCATTAGATTTAGGTCATTGGAAGCATGCCCTTATATGATCTAGTCTCTTTACGGAGTGAGTTTAAGGACTTAGTCTATTTCTAAGTAAATAACATCTTAGCTATCTTGCATAAAGCATATGACTTGCCTACATGAATTTAAAATTGTAAGAGTCAGTTGGCAGCCACCTCCAGGTGGATGTAAGTCCAAGCAGTTAGGTGGTTTGTCCCCTCTTGTGGAGGTAAACCAAATATCCATTATTGCCTTAAATATAGGTCATGCGTTTCGCCTTTGCCAAAGCTCCCTAGATTTAGGTTCTAGGGTTTCTTTTCCCTTCTATGGGCCATAAGCATAAATCCTCACCTCTTAAGTATTTCCATAATCTTGTATTATGGAATTATAAGCCCTAAACTTCTAATAAAAAGTCAACTCAAATGAATAATTCAATTTCAAAAATATAAAGCCTAACCATAGGATAGTTTGAGATGCTCTAGTTTCCTAGCATCATGGAGCATCACCTATTTATCTTCCTTGAGCTTCGATAACAACTCTCTCTCTTTGATCAATCACATTTGATCTTCCAAAGCAACTAATCTATTGATAGTCCTACCTATTGAAATCTTTAGAGACAATGATCATTTACCTTAATCGAGAGTATTCCTAAGGGATCTCATTTCTTAGGATGTAATTAAGTATGGGGGCCTGCCTCTATATGGAACTTAATGAACTCGATTTAAAATAAATCCTACTTTACTTTTCCATATAAAGTAGAGGAAGAATCTCTAATACATATGAAGTCCCATAGTCCTTAGAGTCCTTATTCAGGTGATTAAGTCCATTATTGGCTGGTGACTTCTATCTTTTGAGATCGTACACCTCTCCTCAATGTCATACCAAATCACCCTAATAAGAACATCTGTGTATCTATGTGGTGTCCCAACTAAAGGCATATATTTCTATTTTTATTTATCCTCTTCAAAAGGATAGATGAAGGCAGAAATATTTCAGCATAATTTTTTCAAATCTCTCTCCATCTTTGGTAAATGATGTTGTCTCCAACTATTGATAGTGTCTCAGTATGAATCTAAGACTATCTTTCATTATTTAGCTTATTTCATCCTTAAGTTAAGCTAGCCAACAACTTTAGGTTTTAGGACCTCACCCCGTGTTGATCTTAAAACCCTTGTTAGATTCTCCAATGGGTAAAAATAAAAAGTTCTAATAAAAAAACAATTAAAGACTTTCCCCCTTATAATTTCTATGATAAGGAAAGGTTCATTCTAAAATAATAAAGACAAATAAATCCTTATCAAAAATCATGCTTTTCAAAAAAGGACTCTTTCAAAATGCACATAATAAAATATTTTGCACAAAATTTTTCCTAAAATACCCTCATCTAATAATCTTTATGGTTGTTATATGTAAGATCATCTTTACAAAAATAAGATTCCAACAATTACATTTTATAAAAATACAAATGAGTTTCTTCACTCAATTCATTTTGGTGAAGACCTCATTTTCAAAAAAAATAAAATTCCAACAATCATATTTTCAAAAGCATAAAATTTGAAGATGGGCCCCATTCAATACATCCAAATTGAATGGATGTTACCTCTTCAAGAAAAAATCATAACTTTGAACTTCCACCAAATACATTCCACATGTGTTAG